>VYXD01013509.1:133129-182363 GCA_013397195.1 Hylia prasina
GGTATGTCCTGTTTTGCATGGCTGATGGTGTGACTTGAGGATCACAATCAGGCCGTTCATGCTCTCAGGGCTCGGCATCTCATCCACATCCTGTACAGTCTTTCTCTTTTCCTTGCCATTTGCTTTCCTTCTGTGCCGCCTGCCGTCTACCTGCAGGGCAAAGCTATGGCAGACCCTCACACTATTGTTTACTTTGGCATATGTTTAATAGCTGCATGGCTGTTTCAGGGTAGGGTTTGTCTATTCCCCCCNTCCTTATTTTCTAGGTGTTGAATACACAAATACTGACTTAACAGAAAATTATGTAAGTACCGCTTGCAATGCTTCAGAGATTTTACTAGGAGATCTGTAATGCAGAATTTTATCGTGAATCTGAGGAAACATTAAACAGCTTTGAAGGACTTCAATTTTCATAGCCCTTTAGAGATGTTTAGGCAGAAAAGCAGTCGCACATTACAGTTAGTAAAAAAAAAAAATAAAAACACTCTTAGGAAAGGGTCTGGCTGCTTTACCCTGTTCCCAGGTCTTGCAGTTATAGCTGCAGTGTTTGGCATGGGGAATACCAGAAAATATTTCTTTCTCTAAATATTAGTATTTATCTAAAAGCCAGTTTGCATTACAAGAGAGAACGTACAGTATTTTCCTTGCTGCTGCTACCCCATCATACAGAGGAGGTGTTGGCATTGGGGAATGACCTCTGGTTTAGCCTCTGGACCATCTTTTGGACAGGGCATCAGAGCCTCTGGTGAACGGTGACTCCTTATGATGCAAACTTACTCCTCAAAAGTGCATTTCTCTGATAAATCTGTGCTATCCCCATCTATGATTTTTTTTTTTTGGGGGGGGGGAAGTTTTTAATGTGAAATAAAAATAGCATAAAATTTACCTCTAATGAAGGGCAAATTTTAGTTTTGCATACAGTTTATGTTAATGTGGATAATGTCCCATTTTCTTAGTAAGGTAGGCTACAACTTTAACTCCAAAGAAAAATTCAATCCTTAAAAAAAAAAATTTATAAGGTAGCTTGTTTTATAGAGCACTGATATCATATGCAAATTTATATCTTCATAATGATTCACAAACACAAAATTATGATTTTTGTGTGCAACATGCCTTTGTGGTAGGTGATGTTAGTAACAGCAAGTTGTTCAGCAAAGTCTTATGAAATGTAGATGGTCAATTACAAGACTCTCTGCTCAGCTTAGCAAGTTTTGTTGCCAGTTTTCACATGTAACTTCAACTCCACATCTTTCATCAGTTTTTAAATCTCAAAAATGACCAGGGATTCTGGCCCTTGGCAAAACCACACAGATCCTTGCATGGCAGAGTTTCATGACTTGAAAATTCTCTTTCCTCCTAGCTTCTTTAAATTAAAAATAATAATAATAATAATAATAATAATAATAATAATAATAAAGTGAATTGGGAAATGAAGGCAGATCCAACCAATGTTTGGAGGAAAAGAGGTAAAAAAATGATGACTCATTGGCTTCCATGTAAGGAAGGGTAGGCCAAATTTGAGTTTCAGCCACATACACTCACCTTGATAAACCACTACAGGATTCCCTGCACCTGGCCGGATCCAGCCCCCCATGACTTGTTACTCAGCGATATTTATAAAGTCAAACTGAGTTTAGGAACAACTTATAGATGCTGTCTGTAGTGATGTCACAGTTTCTTTAAAAAATTTGAGGCTGTAAAGAAACTACAAAGCAGCTAAATTTATAAGAAACAAGAGCTATAGCTTTTTAAAAGGTTACAGTAGGGAAAATGATCAATTCTGTGGGTTTTCACTCAGTATCTCTAATCCTCCTGCTTCACCCCTCAGATATGAGTGGGAAGTTTTCCAAGTTAGCAGCTCTGCACTTAAATCAGAGCTTACAAAAAATTAGTTCCAACTTTATATTTACTATCATTTCATATTAACAAATAAATACAAGTTTTAAGAGAAGCTAAACTCAGTATTTTATGACAGAATATCCCAGTTCCTTTATGTCAGAACTCACAATCCTGGCAAGATTTTTGTTGCACAGAGTATTTTACATGACATGGATAGCTGAATTGAAATTAAAAATAGAATAAATAAATGGTTACACGTGTATGAGTTGGAAATATATGATATTTTATGTGAATTACTCAAGGAAATTACAGAAGTATTGTTTCTTTATTTGTGGGGGTGTATTACTTTTTAAACGAATGATATTCATTATGGTAAAGTAAAATAATCTTAACTCCAGAAGGTGCTTACTGTTCTGGATAGCTTTATTATTAATTATCTAACTGTTGCATTTAGCCAGGAATTAAACTTTATTCTGGTGCCCTTAGGAAATCAGAGTTTCTTTTTAAGTTGGTTTATTAGAGATATATCTTGCAGTCATATTCTGGATAAGTAAAAGAGGTGAGTGGGTTTTGGAACTTAATTTTACATTTATCACTTCCACTGAAATAAAATTGTAAAAATATCAGCCTAAAGTCCAGAAACAAAGACTTCAGTCTTTGATAGACATATAAGGTTGCTGTCAATGAACTTCTCAGAGCTCTTTTCTTATATAACCTAACTATAATTCACTATGATTGAAAGAAAAACCCAACAAAAAACAGTGAACCAAAACCAATAAACCAAAGCAAACTGAACCAGAAAACCATGTGCTTGGACATGTAATAGATTTATTTATGTGTATGATTTTTAATGCAAAAGACTTAGCAATTCTAAGATATTTCATTTTTCTCTCATTTTTGTGCTTTACCTGAATGAGGTGACATGACTGAGATAAGTCATATGCATGCCCAGAAGGCTTTGGAGAAAACAGATCATCTCAAACAGAGAATATATAATAAATAGTAAATTCAATAAACACACTCAAGAGATGAGTGCTTACTTGTTATAATACATATACATGTATGTAAATTGGCTTCATGATGCTAGTGTTTATATATATATATGTATATCTGTATGCATGTATAAATATCTTTGTAAAAATCCAGCGAATGAGAGAAAGAGGAATGGAGGGCACTGTCACCAAAGCTCCTGGGCCCCACCAAAATCACATGGGCAAGTATTGTTACTGTGACAAAAACCTGCATGACCCGTGCATTTGCTGATCTCCAGCTTACCTAAATTTCTCAGAAACTTCACAGCTGATTGTGTCAGGAAATTCTCCTGGAACAAATTTATGGCTGTCCGATGTTAGTATCTGCTTAAAAAATTGCTGAGGTCAATAGGATCCCACACATGAAAATCTGACTGCAAGATCAGGGCCAAAAGTTTTGGTAGTAGCCCTTTAGCCAAGCCAAAACTAACTAACAAACTTGGGAAAAAATGTGGCAGAATTCTGTCATAACACTGGACTTAGAATCTGTCAGCAGAATTAATAGACAACTCATTCTCATTCAACTCAAACTCCTTCTACTGATGTTCTTGCTTTATACACCTGATTTGACCAACACCAATAAAAAAGGTCTAAAAAACTGGGAGAAGATACTATAAAATTGCATATCAAAGGGCAATTGACTAGCAGCAGATACTATAAAATTATATATCAAAGGAAAATGGTAATATCCTGTCAGCATGTATGAGCATAGGAACCCATTGTGTTCGCAGTCCTACAGGGTTAAGGAGAAGAATTGCTTTACTCTGGGGTATTTTTACCCAATCTCCTTACATATAATAAAAGCAAAACTCAAAGTTAGATTCTTTTTTAAAAGAAGAGAAAAGTTTATCATAGGCTCACTGATGAAGTTCTCTGAAGTAAAAGAATGTTAAAAAAAAATAATGTCATTGCTTAGCCCTTCATTTGATAATGTTTCAGGCTTACAGAAAGTTGCATTTCTTGTTCACAAAAAAGCAAAGGGGCTTTCTTAGCTTTAAGGATGTATTCTCTATTAAAAGAATGTATTCTTCATACAATTGTTGTTTTAAATAAAAATTTAATAAAACAATCTAAGTAGCTGATCAAATGTCTGAGTGTAAACTGAAAATGAGCTTTGGACCAAAGCTAAAATAAACAGAGACAACAAGCTGGCATTAACTTTGTTTAGGAGTAGAGGCAGAATAAAAGCTTAGCCCAGCAGCTACTGAGAAATCTAATATTTCCTGAGTGGGGAGAGAAGGAAGTTTGGAAACTGTAGGAAAAAATGGATCATAAAATCAAGTTATTTGTAACCTGTACACACTAGTGGGATTTCCACCACTGGGATGACCTTCTCAGAAAAAAGCTACACCCAGGGAAACCACTTCTAAGTACATTTTGACAGATGTTCAAAGAGCAGAAGTCCTGGCAATGCACATCTTGAAAGATTTTCTAAACAAAAATGGCCTCCCAAGTAACTGGGAATATAAATGTGTCAAAATGTTGTTGATTGTATTAAAAAAATAAGAAATGTGTATTAGTCAACTATTTATCAGTCTTTTCTTAATAAATGTTGAAAGAATATTTTTGTCTCCAAAATAAGGGTTAGATGGAGGAAATTACTAGTGAATGTCTAATGGTTGTTATATAGACCAGAAATGGATTACAGATTAATAGAAGCGTTCTCTCCTTCATTAAGTGTTCTTTACCCGATGGGGGTGGAGAAGGTTAGGTTATAGCAGCATTATGTCCTCACAATAAAAATACATTTAATCTCCTAGTGTCTAGTGCAATTGGTAATTCATTGTATATAATTTTCTTTATTTTTGAAACCCTTTCCATCTACCAGCTGTCTGACAAAAACAAGCATGAAACATTCTTAAAATAAACTTTTGAAATTATTTGCATTCAATGGGAAAATTCCACTACTAACAGAATATTCATTAAATTTCTCTAGTGATGGACAAATCTCTGAAGATTCAGATGATTGTTTCAAACATGTATAACAATATCAATGTTTGTCTACAGTGTTTCAAAAAACTGTCTCTGTCCTCATTTTATCTAGGAACCTCCAAATAATCACAATTTTAGTTGTTCATTAACGATGTCTAGTTTTACTTCTGTCCCCTCCTGAGGTTCCTTTACTTTATCAAGCAGAGCAATATTTCCTCATGGGTGACAGACTACATTTCAGAGGAAATTAATTCCTTTTCCAATACATGTTTCTTTCAGAAGTAACCCACAAAATCTTGATGTAGAAAGCAGCTGCAGGAGGTACTAAGAAACATTATGTTCCATAGGTTTTTTTCTGGTAGGTTAGTTGGTTGGTTGGTTGGTTGGTTGGTTGGTGGTTTCTTTTTCTTGTCTCTCCCCTGAATAAAAATTTGCCTAGGTAGTGTTCTTACTTCTGTGTAGGTAATAAAAAGTGATTTTTGCACCTTAAAATGGGAATAAGAGACGTAAAGCAACTGGAACATTTACAGGAATATTTACTGTATTCTTATAATTCCTCTCTATTTTCAAATGGGAAATCCAAAGTAAACCAACCATCACAACAAAACAAAAAAAAAAAAGCAAACCAAAAATATAACCCAACAACTCCTCTAAAGGATATGGCTAAAGAAGATCTGCCACTATCTCAGTTCTTTTGGCCATATTGTAAATTAGAAATTGATTTTCATATAATGGAACTAAAAACTCAGAACTATTTTTAGTGGGTTTGGGGGGAGAGAAGGGATCTGATTTTTTGTGATTCTTCTCTCTCTCTCTCTCTCTCTCTCTATTTTTTTATTAAGACATTCAGTTAAGGTCCAAATTTGCACTTTAGGGAGGTAAGACAAAAAGACTAAAAGCTGTTTTAGTAGGATCAGCTAAAATGGCAAAATAGATCTGGGTGTTAGCAGGTTAACAATGATAAGTCACCTTAAGGTCCCTAAAAATAGAAGTGAAAGAAGCACATCAGTAGAGAAGAGCAAGGGGGCCAGAACAAAATTCTAAAGATCCCCATAATTAACTGGCAGAGGGTCATATGAACACTTATTAAAATGCAACAAAGCACAACGGGGTGTCTCAAAGATGGAGTTTCAATTTCAGCTGTGAATTTCTTGGTTTTCTCAGTTCTAGCCAGGCCTGCCATGTTATTTTAATAAGTACTTTACTTAATACCTTTGAGAATCTGGGGAGAAAGTTTATATTAAATGGTTAAGGGGGAAGTTTATAGAAAATTCAGGGGACAAACCTCCTTAAAAAGTATAGGAAGAATGATACTATGGCGATATTTTAAGATATACCTGTATCTGATATTGGAATGCTGTGAGATCAATGCATCAATTTACCTTCTGGTTTCAAAGGCAACAGTAATCCTCAGTAAGAAATAGTGTTTACCTTACCTTAATGCTGCTAAATACTATACACTGGTAAATCCTCCTTTAACAGCATGAATACAATATTCTTTAGTTGCCCCATCAAATAATTTCAATGAGGAAAAATATACATCCAGGCAATAAATGTAAATCAACTATCTTGAAAAAAAAGGATTTTATGGTTTTCTTGGCCACAAATACTGCTTTTTAGCACAAAACACATCTGTGTTTTGAACCATAAAGTCCATCTAATTTCACTGACTTTAACACCATTCTAATTTGGCTGATCTCTTTTGGGTTTGGATTAAAAAGTGTTGCTGGAATTAGTTGATTAAAGATAGCTGAAGTCAGAGAGAATTGTGGGAACCCCTGAGACACAGGAGATCTGAAGGGGACAGGAAAAAGGTAGGGCAGGAGGAGGATGAATACTTCCTTACTTTTAAGAGCAGAGGGAAAATTGCACTTCATTTCCTAACACTCAGACATGTTGTATGCTATACATTTGATATATTGGCTATTGAAAGTTTTTGGAATGGAGTATAGCCCAGGGTACATTCTTACATCATGATTTACAGGTGTTTTCTCATATCATAATACGTTGGCAAAACCAGAGGATATTTTGAGTAGCTGATCTGGCTGAAGTCCTCAAATACACTGTTTCATGGCAGTGTAATTTTGTTAGCGTATTTAAGACCAGCCGGCTTTTCTTTATCCCAGGAGTATTTTGAAGTGCAGTTCTGTTTATCTGCTCATGTGTAGGAGGGTTTTTTTGGTTTCTTTTTCTTTTTTTCTTTAGTAAGTAAGATTATGGAATCTTGGATTTTGTAAGTCCTTCAAATATTATTTTAAGTTTTCTTTACATATGTGCATACCCCCACACACATATTTACCACTTGGAGGACAAGTTGGATAAAGCAGAAGTGTAATATCACACCTCCACTCTCCTGAGTGAAGGACTGGCCGTCAGCAGATACCCAAAGTGCTATTTACTCCCTGGAACACAAAGAACAAAATGCTCTATAGGCAACTGTCAATAATCCAGCCTCAGATACACATTGCTGGGTGACTCCTAGTTCTCTGGCAGTCACGACTCAAGCAACAGTATTGTGGTACACTGACAAACAGGGTCTTAATCTTCCAAAACCCTGCCCTCCCTACCCTTTATGTTAAAAGGCATTCAAGTAAACCCTGCCCCCAAACGTGTAACCACAGCCCATGATGAATGCAGTGTGCAGTTTTCTAGTGGGAAAAGCAGCGGTTGTATGTCATTTAAAATGGACTGGTTTTTGCTTCAGTGAAGAGGAAGTGAACTAGGAGAATAGGAGGAAATGAGAGAAACAGTCATGAGAAGGGTCCGAAAACAAAGCAGAGACAAAAATCCTTGGGAGATAGAATTGATTATGTGTGTTAAAATAAAAGAAATCCAGTGAAGGGAAACCTTTTGCTCTAGCTTCTCATAGGAATAAGGGGACAGAATTTTGTGCAATCTCTCTACCAGGTTTGCATTAAAGGTTATACTGTACTTGTTTTGACCACTCCTCAAAAGCTGCTGGTCTATGGGAACATGAGTATTTGAGGATCCTCTTGAACCAGAGATGCACAAACACCTGTGTGAAATTTGCCTCTTCTCTGTATCAGTTGTGCATTTTCTGACCAAAAGAGAGGTCTTCTCCTCACCCTTCTCCTTCTGTCTGTGACTCTTTCTCATCTTCAGGTAAGAAGGGTTCAATTAAAGAAACAAGTGGAACCACAGCTGTGGTTACAGCATGGGGCTCATGACACCAACATTCATTACTTCATGTGGATGGAGTGGATCTCATGTCAGTTTGCTCTACAAGTTTCCAAAAGCAATTTGGAAATCAAGATGCTCTTAACAGGGAGTGGTTCCTGAAATTAGTATTGTAACAAATGCACCTTCCTGAGTCAAGATCCTGGAAAGTCTGTCAATTTTGTTTGCAACCCTACAATAGGACAATCTTACCTAATTTCCTTGAGTAGAGATGCAGATTTCCTCCAATATCTTCACAGTTTTCCCTGACTCTTTGGTTGTATTCTACCTTCAGGTGTGACAACAGAATATCCCTCACACTACTTTATCTCCTAGTATTGTCTCCTAATCCTCTGCTGGTCCTCACCAGTATCTCAGCTCTAGATATATTTATACATGTTGGTTTTCACAGAGCCTAACCTACTTTTTTGCCTAGGTTTTCTCTCCACAGTGCCCAAAGCTGCCTTTGATAGTCACATTCTGTGAAGAGCCTTCATGCATTGAAAAAATTTGAATCCATAGCCCTACAAAAAGACTGATATGTTTTCCCATTCTAAGCAAAACTGATGGACATTCATAATTTGCTCAGTATTTCAAGGCATTCACAATTCATAAAGATAGAGCAATAAGCTGCCACTCAGAAATCCTGTATAAACAGCCACTCACTATGCACAGGCTACCTGAATAGTACCATGATCTATAGACCTAGTGATCCTAGACAAACTTTATACATCATACATGTACCACTTACCCTCACAGCCATGGTAGCCTGACTTCATTGATCTCCCAGGCAAACCACAATTTTCCTGGGAGGCATAGGTAAAACTTAGTTGAAATTCTTCTTCTAGCCCAGTCTTATTCATAGAAAGAGAGAAACTATAACATATAAGCCATGCCATGTGGCAGGTGCAGGGCTTTAAAGATGAGTAGAAGCCTTGACTGAGTACATGTCTTCCATAAGGCATGCTTTCCCTGCAAAATTCCTTTTTCTTGGCCATTTTCCAGCCCCATAATCTCTGCTTCAGTCTGCAGAAGAACTCAAAGCACTGTTTGTCTTTCAAACCAGAGAGAAGACCTCAGTGCAAACTTTCAGTTACTGGTGTGTCATAACACAACAGAACCCCTCCTCTGAGATTTCAGGTTCCTTCCTGACCTTCTGGAGCACAAATTCACCAGCATGCCATCTATTCAGTCTGCACTGAGCTACTTCCTAGCAGATGCTTGTAAGTAGAACAATCCTGGGAAAGTCATCCTGAGGTCTTGGCTACTTCACACAAGGAAATTTCCAGGGAGGATTAATTTCCTGGTCCTTTTCCTGTCAGTGGAACAGGATTCCCTCAGCGATAGGATATCACCTCCCCACACTGAAATTAGGGTGAATATTTTTGGAAGGTCCATTAACCTTGTTTTTCATTAATGGCTTCCTCACATTAAGTGGCTGGTCGCTGTAGCTCTCACTCAAACAAACCATTTCTCACTATCTGTACACATTATACAGCACAACTTAGAAACACAGGAAGTAGGACTCTCTTCATCAGTTAGTCCATGTAAATACCAGGACCTTGAATGTGCCCAAAAGATATCTACCTGGCTTGTTCTTGCAATCTCCCAGCGGTGGAGATCCCACAGTCTCCTCAGGTGAGGTGAGTGTTCTTCACTAGTGCTTAACTTTCCTTACAATTACAATTTTTTTCCTAATGTTTAACCCAAATCCCTCTTGCTATGACTCAAAGCTATTATTTCTTGTCCTATCCACATTGGGCTTGTCATACAGATTATTCACTTTCCCTTACATACCTCTCAGCTGGTATCATTTCTCTCTCATTCTTCTTTACTTTTAGATAGAATAACTACAATGCCCTCAACTCTTCATTCAGAGGTCTTGCTTTCTGGTCATTCTCATTCTCTTCTGACACCTGCTCTCCAAATAGTTCACATCTGTTTTTAAGAACAGTCGTCAAAAGTAGACAGTGCATCACTGGAAATGTCACTGGTTGCAAACAGAACTCAGGTCGTGGTTACGTTTTTTCTTCCTTGAGAAAAAGGTCTGTTATTTGGTTTAATCCACAGTGTGTCTGTTCTTCTGGCTGTAAAGGGTTGCTGTGTAATAGCAGTTGGATTTTTAAGCCACTATTTAAGCAGTTAAGGAATGGCTTTTTAACATTTTTAGCATTTTAAATGCTCTCCAAGCAGTTCTTGCAGGATTTTGTAATTATTAACATTTGCAATATAACTGCAAGGAAGAGAAATATTATTGTTGTCATTTTTCCAATGAAGAGGTTGCAGGTCTGCAAAACGCGCTTTGCAAAGGTATATTTTTTTTCTTCTGCTTTGTGAGAAGAAACAGCATTGCTGGGTTCTTCTGCACAGGGTTCTGCAGTGCATTTGAATTCTTTTTCCACAAAACATGATTATTCAATGAGTGTGTTCATAGTGCAGATTTCCAAGCCAAGTCTCTCTTCTTAAGGGCTCTCAAAGGTGCTTAACTGTAAGCTCATATGATTAATATTTTGTTCATTTCTGCATTTTCCATTCAAGTACCTAAGTTTTGGTCTTTCACATGCTCCAGAGCACTTTGCCAAATTCTCTTATCCCTCTTGGGACAGTTGGTTAAGGAGAAAGACAGGATGGCAGCTGGAGAAGACAGGCTGAGGGAGAGGCTTCAACACTGAGCAGAGATAAGCAGAAGCATCTTTAGGTCCTACCAAATCCAGAATATGGATTTTTTCCAAATTTTCTTAGTTTACAGTATCACTCTGATGTCAGTAAACACCTGAAACCCACTTTTGTTTTACTTCCCTCTGACTGATCCACAAAAAAACTTGATTATCTGCTACTGCAACTATGTTTTCAACAGCTCAAATGACAGACGTCTTCGTTCTGCAGCAGAGGTTTCCAGTTTATAAAGGACACATGTACAAATCAGAATGTTTCTAACCTCATTCGTGCCATGACTAATTTCTTTTTCCTTTTCTTTTTAATCTTAATTTATGTGTTCAATGCTTTATGTGAACAGATATACATTGTAAAATGTGCTGTGACATCAATTTCCAGCACTGCTAGGGTTTTTGCACATGGTGCAATCTGGTGCTTCAGTGGCATGTTCTCATGTGACATAAATTGAAATCACAGTGAGTCATAATGCAGTACAACAGGTGCATCAAAATTTTTTAATGGTTTCTATTTTTTTTTATTATTTTTTTGTAAACAGGTCAGAATCAAGAGCAATGGCATCATTAAATTAGTTCTGTGTAGGGCTGGAAACAGGATCAAGGAGAGGATGCTTTTTGCTATTTGCAATGGGGGTACAAATGCAGTTGTGCAGTGTAAGCCACATATTTTTTTTTCTTTCATGTGCTGTGATAAAAGTAGTTTTCTTACCAGTATAACATGTTTCATTAATACAATGTTTAAATAATTAAATACAGCAACTCTGGAGGCGATGGCTAAGATAAAAGTTTGTAGGCAATCCATTATTGTGATCAGACAGTACTTCTTAAAACCCATGGAGATACAATTTAGTAATTTAACTTCTGAAGTCAGTTGTTTAATAAACTATTACATTTTAATATAGTTTTGTTCTTGTCAAAGGGAATGATTCATTTCCCCTCTGTCAACTGTTCCAGCTGAAGTTATTAGTGGTTCCAGGGTTGAGGGGGTGCTGGGTTCCTGTTTGCATATCACTACTATGCTGTTCCCTTTCTCTAGACATTATCACTGGAACGTTACACAAGTGATCTTTAGTGGTTATAATTATTTTGTAGGCAAAGCAACTGAGATCATTTGTGTCTTCAATATTGATATATTTCATTAAGTTTAATTCTGTTGGCAGAGAGTAAGATACTGGTTAAAAGGAAAATATAATTAGTTGTACTAGGATTAAATGTATATTAGTATAGTGTAATAATGGACGTCCCAGAAAGAAACCTGGCAAAACAATTAAATAGAGGGAATATAACAGTGGAAAAACTAAACAATACCTTTGCTGCTGAGTTTTTCATAGTTTTGACAGCCTTTGTTCCAGTTTCAGTATGATCCTCTTGTTCATTTTCTTTTATTAAAAAACAGAAAGCTTTTGTAAATGTTTTCTTAAAAAAATAAAGGGTGTGTTTACATTTATTTGTCTCTCCCTTCCTATGAAGATTTTAATTATGTAATGTTGGGGTGTAAGTTTAGTATTGTCTGCTGGGCTTCTGAAAGTTTCTGCCAACTGATAAAACGGTGTTAGAGACAGGCTTGGTAATCAGTTTAGATCAGTTTCCATATGCCCATCCATTACTGATAGCAAACAAGGGTGGTGAACATTTCCATGCTACTCGTGCACAGAACAGCCCAGGGAGCAAGGAGCGGGACAGCAGGACCTGCTGCGCCTTGTGCTGATCACTGCGACTCACCTACTGTGGAGCCTGTTGTAGTGTGGGGTGACAGGCCCATGAAGATTAGGGAGCAAGGGCCTCTCTGCAAGCGTTTGCTTATCACTAGCCTTGGTGACACGTGGCCAAGTCCTCTGCCATAGCACTTACTGTTCTGAGATAAAAAACACGCACCGGGGTCCCCACCGCCTCTCCAGCTGAGATGGAAATTGGCATTATTTGAAATTCAAGGAGTTTTTACTGTACACAGGAATAATCCAAATGTGGAACGGGATTTGTTATTAACTGTAAATCCCCTTTCCCTTAGGAAAACCAGAGTAAATGCAGGAAATAAACTCCCATTTATATACCATAGAGACAATGCTTCATTGTCACTTATATTTTAAAGTCACAAGTGAAAAGTAAATGGAAAGTGGGAGCAAATATCAAGGTGTCCGTGGCATTGATCCTTCCACAGTGCAGTCGATAGAAATTTTGTAGCTTACTTGCAGCCAATGAGAGACGGCTTACATATAGAGGATGGTTTATTCTTTAGAACATGTGTTAGTCTGTACCCAAGTCAAAAAGGAGGGGGAAAGACTTCACCTTTTTTTTAATATTGGCTCTACAAATTTCATACTTATTTACTCTTTACATTGCAGTATTTTATTAAACTTTTAAAAATTTCTTCAAACACACAAGTAGGAACCTATGTTAAAGTAATTCCAAGAGTGCATTTCCAGAATGCCTGAAGGTTATTGTTAGTAGGTACTTATGAGGCAAGCAAGATTTCAAAAAGGAGCTACAAATAGGATACTACAGAAATTTTGCTCAGTCCAGTTTAACTCTATTATCATCAAGTTTTCCCTCACCCAGGAGCATTCCCAAGAACATTATTATTCTCCCACAGACATGTGCAAACTCTCAGGCAAATAATAACTTTCCTTCCTTGCATTTATTTCTTCTTTTTAAATATTATTTAGGGCTGCCTGTGCCATAGCGTGCCTGGCATCCCACATGGAAAAAGCCATCCTGGTTGTCTCTGTTGCCTCACACCAAATTTATTGCAGATATAATAGTGTGTGTTTTCAAACCCACATAGCTGTTCTGGTCTCTAAAAGTGGCCCTCAGCATTCCCCATTCCACTTTTCTATCATTTGTATTCCAATTAAATTCTCTTTTCTTTGACTGTTCCATATTTTTTGCCTTACAGGAGACCATAGGCAGAACGCACTGGCTGTACAATTTTGTCTTCGGGCAAAGGGGCATCTTTTCTGTAAGAATCTGCATGAGTTACTGAAAACCCCCTTCCCACGGTGATGATATTTTTTCTCTTTTTTGGACACTATCTCAAACACCCTGACCCAGACAGATGTTTTCTTCCAACGCTTAAATTGCATACACAGGACTCATACTGAGTAAATCACACTGAGCATTTGTGTCCTAGGAATATTTATCAATACAATTATTATCTTGTTTGACATAGTTTTATCTTACTTCTTGTTCCTGTGACTCTGCAGAACTGTGGGCATGCAACCTGTGGCATGCTGCAAAGAGTACAAACCTATATTTATTTTAGAATTATCTTGATTAGCATTTACTTCCTTGGTAAGCCCTACAGGTTCTAAAAAAATGTTTTCTGTATAACAGAATGTAGGTACATGGAAAAGCTAGTTTGCTACCAGTATGCTAGTTAGTGTGAGTGTCTGCCAAATTACATCTCCCTTTTGTTCCAAACTGATTTTGGGTATATACATAGAAGTTTTAACTAACTCCTATACCTTGCATTTGTAACACTAGAGGTGTTTAGTGTGTATACAACAGCAAAAGCTTCCTTGTTTTGCACAAACTAGAGACATAAGAAGTGGTGCTCTTGATACCTATGCATCACTTTTAGCATGATGGTATCCTAGGCACTGGCATAATAGAGGCATCAGATAAAATAATAATACTCAAATGATGTTTGCAAAGTTGAGCTCGTAAATGTCAAAGGTGATTTGAAGTGGACAAGAGTGAGTCTTAACAAATCAAGTAGGGGCTGCTGGCAATTGTTTCTCTTCTCAGTTCTTATTGAAACTAATATTGGACAAATTGAAAGAGTGATTGCCTTAGAGCCTTTGCAATGTCTTCACCAATCTGTTGCCCATTTCCATAAAAAATGGGAGTGAAAATGGCAGCTGACTTCTTTTGACCTCTCTCAATTTCACAGGAGCTCCTGTCGGAGGCCTGAAAAAGCAGTTTTTCAAGCAGGCCATTATCTTTCATAGCAAGTTAGTTGGCAGAGAAATTGAAAAATATCAGTCAAATAATCTATTTAAGCTTGGGCTTTCTGTATGCACTATGATGTGAATGGAAGCAAACCAGAAAAGAAAAAAAGAAAGATAAAAGAAGGAAAAAAAAAAACAACAAAACCAAACAAAAACAGCAACCAAAAAAATCAACAAAAAAACCCCAACCAAACAAACAAAAAAAAACCACCAAAAACCAAAACCAAACAAAAAACCCCAGCCTCAACCTGAAAGTGGATGAATAAGAGAAGTTAATTCCTTTACCAGGCTTGTTTTGTTTTGTTTTGTTTTGTCAAATTCTTTCTCTGCCCCTCTCTTTTCATGATTTGATTGTCAACATCATAGTAAGATAAGATGCAACCCAGAGCCCATGGATCCTAGTCCTCCTTATCTTCCTGACTAGTTGGTTTCTACCCTGCTAGAACCATGGACCCATGGCTGTTTTTCTCCACTTGACTTGCTAACTCACTGTCTTTCCCTCTAGTATCTTTCCCTAGGTTCACCAAGGTGTCACCACTCTCATTCCATAAAGCAGTTGCAGAAACACCTCCTTCTTCTAAGATTTAGTATCATGAATTTTTTCTTCTTAGAAGCTTACAATCCCAGTAAAGTTTCTCTTCTTTACAAAGTCCAAGACACATCTTCCATGCATATGAGAGGTGTCCTGATGCTTAGTTTCTCCCAACTTCATCTGTAACCAACAACAGAGAGATTAATTTCCTTTGAAAGCAGGTTAACCTATCTAATACAGAGTTTACTCTTAGGAACTTTGTTTCTCTTCTTATTCTCCTAACCTTCACTTTTCTTTCAAGTACTTGAAATTAGGCAGAGAACTGGAGGCTTCATGAGTTTGGAGAACCCTTAAAACCCTCAGGACCCTATTCTATGCCGCAGGTCGCTCAGCCGAACTGGGACTACTCAGCAAAAACTGAGTGAACAGCTTGGACTCTATTTCCACCTCAGCTGCCTTCCCTCAGGCTGATTCTTTCTGTCTAAACCCCGTGTTGCCCAAAGGTATCCAGACCCTGTAGCTGTCTCTTGCCTCCCACATCTTCCTGTAATACACCTCTCTTATCCACTCTCAGATTAACTGTGGAGTTTCAGAGGTTCTCTCGCAACTGTTTCTAGCTATCACTCTGCTTGGGTTTCTAGTTCTAGTTTTCTCTGACCACTATTTAGTCACTAATGTATTTTTGTCTTTGGGAAGTAGATATCTCTCAGCCTTCTTTCATAGAAACTAGGCGCTTCATACAGAAAATTGTGATTTCTTCTGAGAAAGGTGTTTAACCTTCTTTTGAATAACAGTCACAGATGATTCTTCTTGGCTTAGTTTCATGACTACAGGTGCCCAGGTGCACTTTCAAAAAATTTCATTTGCTTCTAAACATAACCTTTGCTGCTGTGAATCTTAAAAAAGACATATTATTTGTCTTTAGAATATCTTAACTAAAGAATTTGGATGAAATTTCAAGGTTAGAGAGATGCTAGTG
Source organism: Hylia prasina (assembly GCA_013397195.1). Taxonomy (NCBI): domain Eukaryota; kingdom Metazoa; phylum Chordata; class Aves; order Passeriformes; family Sylviidae; genus Hylia; species Hylia prasina. The sequence goes on from VYXD01013509.1 coordinate 149,239, forward strand.
AAAATAAGATTTATCTGGTTGTGAGTTCTGTGTAACAATGTAATGTGATTGCTGTATCAGAAGTAGATTCTTTAAAAAACAGATGCAGAGTTTTCAGCAACAACAAAAAAGTCTTGTTTCTTATTGTGTGAGTAGAAGGAAACAATTTAGACTTCAGAGAATCCTTCTCACTTTTTTGCCACTGTCTATTGTGAATCCTCACCATGTTTAATTAAGGATTCAAACGTACTAGCGTTACTCAGACAAAGAGTATCAGAATCATTTGGTTTATATTGGCAATAATGGGATAGAGCCAGAGAAGGAACGGTGTGAACAATAAAGGCACTAAAATAGCAAACCCAGAGACAGTTACCGCTGCCATTCTAAGACCCGCTGGAGATAAGTTATTTACTCACCAGGTTATAAAGTTATAACACCACAGCCAGCAGCTCAAGTTTTCTGCAGAGCTGTCCTAATTTCCAGCAAGATATCACGTTTGTTGTGTTACAGCAAAATCACTTTCTGTAACTGGCAACCATTAGGTGATGTGCTGAAACTGAATCAGACTATCTCTGACTGCTGATTTCAGAAAGGTTGATCTTCACAAAGGTGCAAAGTTTAAAGGTACATCACTGTGGTTATGTGTGCTAAGCTCAAAAGTAGACTCATATTTTGCCAGTTTTCCCCTACTGTGTGACTTTTCTCCAAACAATTATTTTATTTTCATTTAATTTATTTTTATTTTGGTTTTGTGGACTTTAGGACATGAATGCTATCCAACTACTAAGGGATAATATAACCAGATTAAGCACAGTATTGTCCATTGCAAAGCTTAGGTGTTGTGTATCTACAGAATTTGCAGACTGAATATCATTATTTTACTCACAGAAAACCTTCTATTCCCATGTGGCTGTACTATTAACCTCCTACTTTTCTGTCTGTCCTTTCTACTCTCAGACATTTTTTCTTTTTACACTCCCCACCGTGATTCTGAGAATGACTCAGTTCTGATCAGAGGTTCTCACTAAGTCAGAATCTAATGGTGGCACTATGTTTTCATAAGGATGTGTCTAAACCTAAACCTGACCATGGTTTTTATTTCTCATATTATTAGTTCACTGCATGATGCAATGCATGCCTATTTGTTTACTTCAAAAGAATGGAGTAAAACAAAATATAACATACCTTTTATCTATATTTGTCAATCCTTTATCTTGTGCAAGATTTAAATATCAGACAGCCATTATCAGTGACATGCAGATCACCTATAAAAAGTTTCCTTGACATTTAAGGCAAGAATCAGGACAGAATCTTTACTTTCAATGGGTCCAGGTTTTTGATCTTAGTGTTTTGGTTTTCCCTCTAGAAACTTTTCTACATTCACAAATGGAGACACAAGATTTTTGTGTAAGTGGATAACAGTAAGGTTAAAACAGGAATGTGTTAGCTATTGCAAGCAGCTGGGCTGACCAAGCGGTGCCTTCCAGGACAGGTCCATTCTTTGGTGCCTTTGGTGCCTTTGCAGGTGCTGGGAATTTAAAAATAGCATAATTCACCTCTTGGATAGGCATGGCGTTAGATTTCAAAATCCTCATCCTTAGGAAGAAACCAGAATAAAAGGGCATTGTCACAGACAAGCAGCATGGGAGGTAGGGGGCTCAGAGGGTTTGGAAAGTGAGCTATCTCTGCAAAAGTATTAAGTGTGACCTACTGTCCTTCATTTGCAAGGCTGTGGTCCACCAGGTCTGTAGTCTCCAGGGTCATAAATCCACATACATAGACCTTTTTCCTCCGTCCCAGCAGTTCTCTCTCTGGAAAAGTATGATTTTTGTGCTGCTCCTCAGCTGATACAAGGGAAGAGGCTGATATTGAGTGATAACAAATTGTGACAGTGCCCTGGCCAAGCCACGACTCACTCCCAAGCTTGTGAAGGGGTGAGCAGTGAGAACCCTGCCCCCCCAGGGAAGGGTACCAACAGTGCCGACCATTCGGGCGTGAGATCGGCCTCCCCTCCTGTCTGTCTGCAGGAGCCGTGGCTTGCCTCAGATGCAGCTCTGAGCACTTCAAGCTGCAGCACTTTGTGGGCGACAGGCTCTTTTCCAAAAAGTCTTTCTCACACAGACATCTCGCCTCTCTAGTCATGCCACCCTTCTTTTTTCTATTCTCAGAGTATTCTTTTTTGGGGTTCAGTGGAAGCACAGAAATCCCCTGAATGTGACCTTTATAAAAGATGGGAGAAGGGTAAAAAGTACTTCTTTTTAATGTGTCCTTTACTGTGTCATTGTGATTTATAAAGAAACAACAGCCACTGAGCTTTCTCACTTTTATCTTTGTTTTATTTTTAATTTTAGCAGTATCAAATTGTGATACCCTCCCCCTTTTTCGTGAAGACTTTCTAAGGAACTTTGCAACTGGCAGTATTCAGAGCTCTTTCTCAAAGAACTGTCTTTTTCTCATGTGTTTGTCAAGAATTTAAGTCTTGTAATTGCTTATGAGAAAAAAAAAAATTAAGGACTATATCCCACCCTCCTGTCATTAAACAGCTTCCAATCTTTTGTCCCTTTTGATGTCATCATCCTAGTAGTTCTCCAAACTCTTGGGAACTTATCAAGTGAAAATATGAAAATCAATACCTGGGAAACAAATGGGTTTGAAGGACAGGAAAAAAAAAAAAGTTATGATTTATTTAAATGTTTAAATGAGACAAAAAATACATTGTATGTGCACACACATATGTATGTAACAGTTATAAGTTCCTCTATATCCTGCTGTCTCCAAGGGGGCATGAAGAGGCAGTTTTAGTATTATAGTTAATACTACAGACTGATCATCAGAATTCCAAATCTTTTTTTCTACATTACATTAACTTATATTTTTAGGGGTTTTTTCTCTACTTTCTCATGTATATCTGACATATAATCAAATGACATATTATCAAATGTAAAATTTCATAGATCTGAATAGCACTTTCAAGTTGCCGATTGTGTCAACTCTAGATACGACTTTTGTTTCTCTTGTAAAACTTTGCTTTTGAAATATGGATATAAAATAGCAATTAGGGTACTGTGTCAATCAGTGTCCACTATTTCAACCTGCTGCTTTCCCTCAGAACAGCTTATACATTACACTCTATTCATGCGGTGGAACTACCATGCCCTAGAATGAATACAAACTAGGGATAAAAAGCTTTTTGTTTCAAGGCTCCACAAATGTGGAATCAGTTACCAGTTGATTTAAGAACAATTGAGAGCTTTTCCTGTTTTAAGATGGAACTGAAACAATACTTCATGATGACTAGAAGTTGTTGTAATTGTTTTAATTGATGTTATTCTAGAGTTATCTTGAGTTATTCTTTATTTATATGCATTTGTTTATCACAGGTCATGGTTGAAAATGGGCTTTCATCTCAATTTACATAGTCAGCTAACAAATATATGTATGTATGTATATCAGCTACACTTGTTTATATTTGACAGCAAAACCATATGTATTCTATATCTATTTCTTGCCTTTATGTTTGTGCTATCGATTAAGACATATGAGTTTGATTTCAGCTTGACTTTTAAGTTTTCAGGACAAACCAAACAAGTATGTATCTAATAATATCAACCAAATTATTGTTTGGCTCACAGAGCACGAATTAAATTAAAGCATTGACTAAGCACATATAACTGTGCTTATAAAGCAGTTCACTTTTTTTGCAGGGCTTTACTCCTGTACTGTGTTGTCTTTAAGGAACACTCAGAAAAAATTTCTGCATCTCCAAAGGCAAACAATGTATTAAAAATGATGGTAACATCACTTGTAGAGAAATCCAGTCTGGCGTCAAGTATTTATTATCATAGCTGATAAAGTAATGGCATGTTTAATTTGTACTCTCTGTGAATGATAAATATCTACATAAGAATTTGTGCCCGTCTGTAAATATCTAGCAAGCAAACTAACCAATATATAAGAGAAATAGAGAGGAAGAGCAAGTCATTATTTCATCTGTTTCATTTACAAACTCAGAAGTCACAAATGTGCAGCTGGGAAATCTGTTTGTCTCAAAGCTTCAAGTCTGTGACATGTTAATTCATAAATAATTGCAGTCACGTGGTTTTTCTCAAGGGCATTAGCTCAGTATTCCCAGTACAGTACGCTCACTTGTAATAGAAAAGAGTGGACAAATGTGGTTTTCATAAATCAGATAAAATTGATCAATAAATCCTAAACATCTTTCATTATTTCTAACACAAAATGAGCTTAGTTCTGTAAGCAACATATTTTAAATTTGAATGATCTTTGGAAACTGGCAGGTGAGGAAATAAAGGGCAAGGCTACATTATTTTTGGTTACAGAATCGGTGATCTAAATGTTTCATAGTCCTGGACCAGAGAGTGTTCTGACTTGCATCCCATGCTACCCATGGACGACCTTATATCCAGATACTAAATACTTCCATTAAACAAGAGCACTTTTCTCTTGTTACAGTCATATGATAACATTGCTTGTGTCATTGTCTAAATGCAGCTGTTTGCAAAAATATAGGCTTTTTCCCAAAAATGTTGTCTTTGGTACTCTAACTGCAGAGTGAATAATACAGTATGAAAGGAACCTGAAGGAGCCGTTAGGGTCCATTGTGTCAATCCAGCTGCTACACATGCATATTAAGTCCACATTTCAAAATGCTTGTGAAGCTTTTTCTGTTTGTTTTGTTTTGTAGTCCATTTTTAAGCATTCATACTTCTTCCATTTTTCTTGTTAGAAAAACCACCTAAACCACTCTGAGCTAGCCTTTGGGCAAATTCCAGTTTTAACTGAAAACCATTTTAGCTACAAAAGAGTAATATTTCCTTTTTTTTTTTTTTAACAGATGAAATTTAGGGGAAAAATCACAAAAATTTGATATTAAAAAAAATATTATTTCAATTGGTTACTAAAATAAGCATCTCGTCTCCTCTGAGAACTGGTTGTCAGGCTCCAGTCAGCTTTGGATGATTTAGTCTCCTGAAAGTATGAATTAGAGTGGAAACCTGACTGACCCAACTGTAGCTATTATTGCTCAAACCACCACAAATTTCTCTTTATAAGAAGAGTGTTTTTTTCAAAGATCAGATTAATTCACTGTAGACATATGTTTGTTGGCCAAAATTTCATATTTCTAATAATTAATTTGCTAGAATACTTTGAATTCAGAGAATCAATCTTGTGAGTGTAGCATAAGTACAGCATCACAAATGAGAATGCCAAATTTAAACTGTTTAGTCTGGGAATTTATTGCTGGCACTGGAATGGTTGTTGGCAGAACTTGTCCATACAGGGGGTTCGTTCAGCTACTTCATTTCCAGTCTATGTCATTAAGCAGTGGTTTGAGGACACTTGGTATTTCACTGCAGTAGACAACAAAAATATGCCTCCTCTCCCTTTCTGTTAATTGTATATTTGTACCTCAGAATTTTGGCTTAAGGATTTTCTGATTTGAATTTACATGTGGGAATTGTTTAGAGTAATTTATAAAGTTTATCATTAATATAAATGGCATTTATCCTGGATTTTAATCCTACTCCTAATGTTCATTTTGCAGATGATATTTTAAATGCCAAAGCTACAGAAAGGGTGTTGATCCAGCAGGTAGTATAGGGCTAGGGGGTTTGTGTTCCTGAAAGAAATTTGCTTTAACATTTGCCCTGCTCCATGAAAAGAAAATGTATGGTTAGGGTATGTATGTTTTCACTAGTTAATGGAAAGTTTGGGGATGAAGGCTCGAAAGGGCTTTAAAGACAAACCTTGCCCTTGCCTGCAGCATGCTGCAGAAAGGCGTCAGGCACAACCAGTCTCTACTTAGACCCAAGAGTCACCCTGCGTCTGGAAGGTATGAAAACTTCTGTTTCCAGCTGACACCTAAGTGCACAGCAGACGCCGGCTGCTCTGAGGATGGGAAATGTGGTCACATCTCTAAATGCATAAGTTGGATACATACCAATATTAATTGAAGCCTGGAAAACGCATCTCTGCATTTTCTGTTTCAGATGAAGACAGGAATTACAGATAGGGGAAAAAAATTAACAGTAGCAAATAAGCCTCTCATTGTACTGCACAGGGTCAGAGAATTACAGTGCTATTTACCAGCAAACATACCCCATGCAGGTCATTCAGCCCAGTCTTTTTTGCTCCTTCCCTAATGCATCGTGTCAAGAGTGATTTCATTAAACTTAAAACATTGCTGATAGGTCAACAGTAAGTCTGGCTTCAAAATCCTGCAATGAAGGTGATTCTGGAAAACTTTTTGATGGTTTTCTCCATCCGTCCTTACTCTTCTGTCAGTCATAAAGTTTTTCCTGATATTTAACCCTATTATCTATGTTGCAGCTGAAATACATAATTTCTTACTTTGTCCCTATTGGTTAATGACAATAACTGGTCCCTTTCCAATTAATTAATTCCCTTTTATGGAATTATCAGAAGTTATTTCTTCTTCCTTTTGCTTTCTCTTCTCTAGCCTAAACTCATCACAATCTCTTCAACTTCCTTCCAGGCCTTGTTCTTAAAATCTTTTATCATTTTCAATGTCCTTCTCTTAAGTCCTTTTAATTTGTCTGTATTCTTTGAAAAATGTGGTAGCGCAAACTAAATGCGTCTCTCTGGATGAGGCTCAGCTGAACCAAACAGAGTGGAAAAACTGTCTTCCTTGTATCAGACATGATGCTCCAATTAACACAACCTAGTGTAGCATTTGTCTTTTCTGTGACAGCATTGTCTTTATTGCTTGTCCAATATATTGTCCATTATTACTCCTACTCCTTTCACTGGAGTTTTCTGATTTAACTAGTTTTATCTGTAACTTTGATCTTTCTACTCTTAAGTTGTTCCACCATCTGCTTTAAGTTTCCATGCAGCCACATATGCTTCCCATCTTCATACTTATATGTATGTGGCTTTTCCTGATCTGAATCTTTGCCCTAGTGCCACCAATGTGCCCCTAGCCATTGGAGTAATTTTGCTATATCATCTGTAGGATAGACTTGTTCCAGTAGCTGAATTCTTTCATCAGCAATACCAAAGCCCCATCAGATGCTTATCTCCATAAAATCTCCACTATTGCTACTCTGTATGCAGGGATTAAAGAATTATATATATTCCTTGGAAAAGGAATATTTCATTGTACTTAGCTAATCAATGGTGTATGAAAACAGCAAGGAGGCTAGAATACAATTATGCAAAAACAAATTTTCTTACTTGCATGGACTTGTGTATTTTGATGTGGTATCTTATTCTGCCTTGATTATAAAATCAAATATTCAGCAATCTACTATGAACTGGAATTTCAAAACCTCATTTCAGAAACCTGGACAGGTGATGTTCCAGAACTGGGATATGCATGCATTCCAAACCCATCTGGGAGGCAGGCAGGAGGGAACACAGCCACTTTCGAATTCCAACCCTCTGACTTTGCAGGACTAGCTACCTCTAGGCTTGCTGTCATAAAAGCCTTGGGAGACTGTTTTGTGTTGGAGCTGCTACAGTATAACTCTTTTGAAACCCAGATTTGGGGAGATGGCAGCTCAAGTTTTCAAAGATTCTTTTTCTTCAGCAGTAAATGTGGAAGACTTCAGAGACCCAGAATGGACCAAGGAAATATTCTTCAAACTAGATTTTTAACAGAACAATATTTATCAGTTTTAGGGACAAAATTCAGGCTCAGTATACTGATATTTTTCTCAGAATACATTGCTTATTAGGAACTTTGTGCACACACTCAGAAAGACTTCCGAACTACTTTTGTTTATCCACACGTCTAAGTCTTTTGAGGAATTTCATGGTGTTTTTGCTGCAGAGGAGAGCTCAACATTTTCTTTTTCTCTTACTTACCTTTTACTTCCTTTACTCTTTATTGTGCATGAAAGAATGCTCTTTGCCCTAGCTGGGCTAACGAAGATTTATACCCTTTATTCATTTCCTTTCCTCTCCTAACATGAACCGGAACAGTTTGCCTTACTCAAGTTTCCAGAGGTATGCCTAACTCGCTCAAAGTGCATTCCCAGGAGCAGACAAGTGCGCATTGTGCCTGCACGCAACCCACACCAGGGCCTTGGGCAGCGTGCCCAAACGTGCCTGGCAGGGTCCTAACCACCTTCTTACACATTAATACCACCTAAGAATGCCCCGTGTGTTTGGGCTTACGGGATCTCGTGTGTGCTAAAGAAATGTTTTCTGCCCAGGTGTTCACTGTGTGCAGAGCTGGGTCCAGCCCAGGGGACAAACATAGGGCACCCCTCAGAGAAAGAGTTATTCCTCTTCTCAGCGTGAAAAGACATTTCCACCACAGTCAGTCGAAGGCATTTTCTAAGTCATTTTAGAGTGAGGAGTAGGATACCCAAATTATGACAATTAACAATGTATTAATAAATGTCTATACTTAAATATATTTATAACGACATACATTTCTAGTGGAGGAGGATTACTCCTCCACTAGGGGAAAGAATGAACTCTTTTTCTTTTTTTTATTATTTTTGTTTTCCTTTTTTTTTTTTACTTTTTCAAAGGAGAAATAGAGAAAACAAAGTCTGTCTTGCTATATTCTCACTCTGGAAGTACAAGGCAGTGCTGAGATTTCTGTAAGAAATTGTTGATAACTCCATATGGTAGAAAGTCCACGTAAACAATGACTTTGAACAGGCCACATGCCGAGAGAGCGACACTAGGTTAGTGTAGCTATCCCCCCTAGCACAGCTGTAACTTATGCCAGCAATAAAGGCTTTCTAGCAGTGTGTTATTCCCCAATCCTGAAAGCAAAGAATTTTTATCAATAACAGTGCTTTTAGATCAATATAGTTGCTTAAACATTAAAGCTTCTGCAGCATAGCATTTAACAGCATAATTAAAATTAAAACCATGAATAAACACCCCACCACAGATTGACATTATGTTATGAGCCATTCCTAGTATGGATCTGGCTGTTATTTTACCACTGCCTATGCCAGTAATATTGCCTGTAGGAATAAAAATGTTTGCTTGTACAGTGGGTCTGTATTTCAGACCTGATTCTTCCAAATGAGAGTGGGAGTCAAACTCAATGTGCTGAGTCATGGTAAAAATCTTTTCAAGTCTGAGGAAAGTGTAACTCACAGAATAAATTACCGTACACAACATTTGCTTTTGGGCCAGTTAGCCAGTTACCACTTTGCAAGAATCATTCAAGTGCTCTTATCTCCTGTTCTAAAAGGCTTGCTTTGACGTGTTCAAACATTAGCTGCTTGTTACAGGAAGAGTTACTTTCCAGGAATACAAAGATTCAGTCTTTCATCAAACTGTTCGTAGCGGTACATTTACTCTCCCTGAAAAAATTGTTTCTGTTGATATAGTTCAACTACATTGAAGAAGAAGAAAAAGTTCAGTTCTGAGCAGATGGTTAGGATGACTGACTGCAAGCCAGGGCTAAGGAATTACTAAATATTGCTTGTGTTAAGAGCACTGTAATATCTCTATATATCTCTCTTACGATTCTTTAGCTATTTTCTTGCTCCTCAAGAAAAACAGGAGTTAGGAACTATTTCAAGATGTTTCCTCTTTTTCTTCTCTTTTTTAACCATGTTTTTTACTATCTTCTATTTATCATAGCATTTTCCAGCAACAGGAGGATCACAAAAAAAGTTTTGTTCTACGATGTGGGAAATAGTTCTCCAGAAACAGGACCAAGGTAGAAATTTCCCACATATTATGAGCATACAAGAAAAGGATCTCAGGATCTCTTCATTCTAAAATGTTTCCTCTGACTGATTTCAGACAGCTAAAAATTTAAGTCTTTATTGGTGTCATTATTGGAAGTCTTATTCTTAACATATTAGGACTGATGAATAAGGCATGGGACATTCTACAATATCCTAGCTGGGGGATTATGCAGCTGGACAAAATTATCCCCGTTAGTTTAGTTTTTTAAATGATAAACCTTCTTATTGTAGCTGGGAAGTACAGACATTATAGGACATAAATAGGGACATAATAGGACAAAATAATTCCATGAAAATAATGTTTAATTTTGAAAAAATGTGCCTTTAGCCAGAATATTTGTGAGACGTCTTGTGATTTCTGCAAAATGGGAATAGAAAGTGATCTTTGAATTCTGAACTATGATGACTTAGAATAAAAAAACTGTCTTGCACTCAGAGAAACACAACATGTGATATGTTCCGCTCAAACTAACCAACATAACAGTATTGAATGACAAATCTTGAATATCAAGCACTTGCAATGAAGTTCTCATAAATGTTACACCTTCATTCAGGGAATAATTCTGAATAATAAATCTAAGTCATAAACTGCTCTTGTACAATTCACAAATAGAAAAAGGAAATGAGGTTTGTCTAACAAATTATTTGGAATGAATTATGCATCCAACAGCTACCTTAAGTCCCTAATCTGTATCTTCTAAAATTTGTATAGGATGTCTCCTCTAAAGATTTTGCAATATAATTACCTAGATCAGCCATTTCCCACCTGAATAGTCTATGGCAGCATCAGTGTGCTCATGTATTCCTGGACAAGACTGTTTTATACACCTTTTCCTTATGCCACTTCCATATTACCTTTCTAAGCAGATTTGTCACCTGTTCTGGGAGACACTGTGGCCTCCATTTCCTTCAGTGACCTAAAATAATTAAGAGCTAAATCTCCTGTCTTCAAGGACTTTTGCATAATCTGAAATTTATGCACATGAGTAGTTTCATTGATTTTAGTGGGTCTATTCATGGGAGTACATTTAAGAAAACTCATTTGAAGTTTTGGGCTTTTAGGAGATTTGTCTTCCAATGTTACATGCTTCCTACTTTATCAGTAAATAGATTGTTATTGACCAGCAATTTCTGAAACATACAGCACTGACCAAAAGACCTAGGAATTATGTATAATAAAAATTCTCAATAAAATTAACTGATTTTGCTTGAATTTATATAATTATTTTCAGTTAGATGTTTATGATCTAGATGGAAAAATATTGGATCAGAAAAAGACCCCTTGTGTGAGGATTTTCTTTTGCTTTCGAAGGGTACTTTTGGTCAGATCCCCCAAAAAGTCTCAGCATATCATTGCAGATTGCAGAAGTGCTTGGTAGTAAATTTGGCTCTGAGCATTAAGAAAAACTGTGTCTTTTTTCAGCCATTTGTGGAAGTAACATTGACACCAGGACAGGTATAAATGGAGATGGCTGTAACGCATTTCACTGCTTGTAGCCTATGCAGACAGCGCTGGAGTGCAGCAGTCAGCTGAAGGAGCTAGCTTTTGGACGGGAGAGGCAGAAGGAAAATCTAAATGGGTTAGCTGTTCAAAACAAGAAGCTTTTGATTTAAGAAATATTAAAAGTGAGTTCCTGTATTTTATTCCTGACCCACACCCAATGAATATATTTTCCATAACCAAGATGCTGTATTTGCAGGGTTTATTTAATATTAATGGAGGTATTAAAGGGATAAACTAGTACCTGTAAGATGCTTTTAATTTTTTTCCCAGGTTTTGTTTCAAAAATACAGAAGCTGTTTCTGACCTAATTGATCAAAACTGCTTTTCTTCAGGAAACAGTGCAAAATATCTTCTTTTCAAGGCAAATGAATTTGGGGACTGGTGAGAGAGAAAAAGGTAATATATGCTAGAGGAGGTGCCAGAATTTGAAATGGAAATGAACCTCCAGCATAACATGCATTTTGATATTGCTCATACAGCCATTCAGAACTTGTGTTTCTTCATTCCGATGCATAAAATTAGTTAAAAATGTCTGTTACAAGTCTTTTCTTCCTGCTACTTTTCCAAATTACCTCAAAAGAGTATTCTTTGAAGTTATTTTATGACTCCTAGAAATTCTACTTCTAGGAAATCTCACATAAAAATAAGCTTGTTAATTAAATAATTTCACCAATTAAAGAAAAAATATTCAGAAGAAATTATTTCTTTTTGCTAGGATTTTTTTCAGAAATGTCCGAGCATCTCATCCTAAATCTATGCAAAAAATTATTTTTCTTCCAGCAGCAAAGTACATCAGTTCACTTATTGTGATAATTATATAAATATTTTAATCACCAAAAAAATTACTATAAAGGACTAGGTTTATTGTAACACAGTAGTTATAACCTCCCTGTTAAAGTATTTAATTTGAAGAAATTTTTCAGTAAAGTAAAAAACCATAAAAATCACTACAACATTATCTTACTGTGCACACGTGTTTCATAAACAAGAGTACCTTTCACACACTTAAATTCTGATTTAAAAAACCCCAAACTATTTACACAATACCTCTTCATTCCTTAGATGAAGTACTGAACAAAGAGTACTGAGACCCCTCCCAAGAGGTTGACCTTTCCCTTGTGATCTAACCTCACTTTCCTCTCTTTTCTTCTTTTTAATAACTGCATGGACACCATTTACTGGATACAAGAGGAATAGCTTACATAAGGACACATAACCCAGGACTCACTTTAATATTCATGAGGTCATTGGCATTATTAAAGAAATTCAAGTAGGTAGTGAACACTGGATTGCATTCCTCCACCATATATCTTTTATCTGGCTGTTAAAGTGAAGCATTTCTAATGCAGTTTTAGCTTCTTCCTCTCTGGAATTGAAGTCTTTGGTGGACATGTAATACATGCTCTAGATTCTCCAGTGTATGTACCTACATTAACAACCAAAACTATTTATAGTTGCTATCCTTAAAGAGATCCTAAAGAGATGAGAGTTCCCAGACCCAGCATGTTAGCTTTGAACTCACTGAAAGAAAGAAACAAATAGCTTACAAAGTTCTCCCCTCAAGTCAAAATCTAGAGGCTCATTTCCCATATCAGATTTTTTTCAAAACTTGCCAGATTCAAAAGGCCAGATTTAGATTTCAAAAACCATGAGGTAAAAGGAACCTCTTATTGTTACTGGAGCTTTTTTTCTATACAAATCTTGACATTTTCCAATTGTATCTCTCTACAAAACAAGAGATCATTTTAGGAATAAAAAATACAATTACTACATGAAAGGAAACGACATTCAAATGTTGTTAATTAAATGAGGGAGTGGATGTCAATGTTAATGTGTAGGTACATAAAAAGAACTTTATTTTGCAGATGTATGACAGGGCTCCCTGAAGAACACAAGTTTTTCTATATTAATTCCATGGTAGTTGAAAGCTACATAATCAAAAACACCTTCAAAGTTTGGCAGAAATTTAACATTGGCTGTTTAAAATAAAAAGTCTGTATGGAAAGTTCAGTTTTGTTTTGCTGGTTTTTGTTTGTTTTTTTTTATTCCCCTAGGGTGATTGTGGTAGAGGAAGTATTTTTATCCAGGCCTCAGGAAACGGTGGTCTGGCTGCAGTGGTGTGGAGGGTTACATGAGCAGAATTCCCCCAGGGCAAAGCCAGCCATCACTTACATCTGCCCCCAAACTCCTGGACTGCAAGAACTAATGCCAATATCCACCTGGAAATATCCAGTGAGGAAAGGCGGTGGAAAATGCTACCCTGAAACAACCCTCCAAGCTCAAGTGAGGTGAGTCAGAAATGTACAAGAAATTGGTGTGGATAAGGAGAATCCTACTGAGTTATATTTCAAACCTACCAATCTATGAGAGGCCATCACATACCTAATATAAATAGACTAAAATGGCCAGAAATATAGTTTTCTGATTAAGTCTTTGTGCCTTTCAAGTGGATACTCGCAGCAATGTGACATCCTGAAGTTTTCAAAAATTCTGCAGATATTCTGAGGGTAGTTTTACCAATTTTCGTTCCTCTTTTTGGGACTTTACAGCCATTTCAGCTCGCCCCTTCTAATACAAGAAAGTCCATTTCCTATTCCAGATGCGAAAATTGGTGCACATAAATCTTTAGATCTCAGTTCTTCTGCTGTAAGTCTGCCCATCCTGAACACCTTACAAACTGATTGTCTTTTTCTTGCCTTCTTTAGAAAATATGGAATGAAAATGTTGACATCAGCTGTCAGGCTTAGAGTGCATATAGTTTCTTAATTCCCAAAGGATTTTCCACATATAAAGTTCACTTATCATTTATGACTTTAATCAACACTCTGATAAACATTCAAACACAAGCATACAAGTATCTCTACTGATGGATTTCATTTATGAAAATACTCTTTTAAGCTATTATATTTCAGCTTTTCTTTTCTCTGCATATTCCACTTTTGAGATACTTCCCATCATGTTATAGTTTAATTTTCTCTTCAGCCCAATTTTTTTTAGACATTTTTCTATGAGAAACTCCTAGCTTCCAAGCTGAAGAGCAATAATTATTGCTCTATCTTCCATTTTCTTCTCCATAAAATATTACAAAATTCACCTTATTTTCTTTTATTTTCTTTTTGTGTTTATGGCTGTCCTGTACTTGTAGATATAGCATTGTTTTAATTTTTTATTAACTTTGCTAGATGCCAGTGATCATCTCTCAGCTAACTCATGTATATTTAGAAATACTATTGGAATCTCAGAGGAAAACCTCATGGAAGGTCAGCAATAAATTGGGGGGTGGAGGGGGGATGAGGGGCATGGAGGGAGGGGAGAAATACTGTTATAAAATTACAGCTGATACCAGGCATAATTTTTACAACTGGTCAATACATTGAATTATTAATTCCATACAACTCAATTTAAAAACAATATAGTGCATTGAGAACAGATGATATAATAGACTATATTCTGGTTTGCGTCTTCATTTGCCAAACGGAGGTATTCCCACTAAGAAAGAGCAAATTTCCTGGTTTAACATGTGATGTTTAGCTGGTGGTATGGGGAGCTGAGCTTTCACTGTAGTCATGATGGATTAGCAGTAACTTTGGCGCCACTAGTGGGAGACCATCAAGAGTCTGCAACTCAGACCTCTTTACATCCACCTTGCCTCAGACTTCATTTGTCTTTCTTCAGGTATTCTAGACCCAGTAGTACCCAACAAAGAGTCCAGGGAGATCATCTTGTTTTGTATACATTGAAAAAATTCCAGCAGTCTTTGAAAAGTTCCAAATATTCTGTGCCTGAGAGCAAAGGCTTGAAGTTTTAAAAGGATTCATAGGACTGATGTAAGTCCAAACTCATTCTAACTTGGACAAGTGAAGAACTTTGGGGAAAATATTTTCAACAGAGGTTTCACAGTATTACAGACTTATGTAAGTTTAAAGGGTCTTCAGAAGGCCTCTGGTTCAACTTTCTACTAAGAACAAGTTCAACCCCAAATTCAGAAGTCAGGTTGCTCAAGACTTTGTCCTGTCAGGTCTTGAAAACTTCTAAGGATGGATTCCATGACTTCTCGGGGCAATATACTCTAGTACCTTATTTTCTTCAGTTAAAAACCTTTTTTCTCACATTCAGTCAGAACACCTCCCATTCCAGCAAAGTCCATTATCTCTTGTTCTCTAGCCATGCACCTTAATCACAGAATTATCTCTGCCATCTGAGTAGCCTACTCATAAGTGTTGAAAATTGGCTCTGAGGTCTCCTTGCAGCCACCTCTCCAGGCTGAACAAAGCCCAGCTGCCACAGATGTTCATTCTTTATGGGAAATGCACTGTTAGCCCCTGGATTACACTGATTTATGTATTTCTTGCTTTGGGTTCCCAAAACTGAAGACAGTATCTGGATGTAGCCATGTATAAGAGAATAATCATTCCCTCAATATACCACACACACCCACTTCCCACTGAGCAGTGAACTGGGGTGGGCATTTAGGAAATAGGAAGCCCTTACCCTCTGAGATAGGGAGTCAGGCAATGGGCATAGCCAGCAAAACTAGCACAGAAAAGGTGTAAAAAAAAGCCAAATGTGGATCTTCATGGGTAGAACAGAGATCAGGACAGCTTAAGGATTCCTAAGCCAAATTGAAAATTCTGAGATGACACTTTTACTGTGAACAGTGAATCTCATGCTGAACTGACAAAGAATTTCACTACAGTGAGTGAAAATGGGGCTGGGTTAAAGGACCACTTATGAGGAAGATATTGAACTGAGAAGGCTGTGGCAGATTTTAATTTAGAGGGCATCAAGGTTTAGGAAAATGCAAGGTGACATCTGTAAAAATAAATAATATGTGAATACATAATCAAATGCAAAACATTATGCATATTTAAAAGGCAAATTTTTTGAGTTCTTGACTATGTCATTAGTTGTGTGTAGCGTGTATCATTAAAGTCTATTTTTTATTTGCATCATATACTGTTAGAAGCATTTTAATTTAAATTCCAAATAAAACTAAGAGTAACCTATTTCTCCATCCACCTTAGCTTTATTGACAAATAATGGAACATCAGCAGAGCTCTCTGAAGGAAACTCAAAATCTCAGAGGCTGTTCAGCCTTTCTTTTTAAAACTGGGATTTTCTTTTAAAGGAAACACTGAAATTAAGTAAATTTTCTACCTTTCAATTCCCCCCAGCTGGAATCAAGAGTCAAAATCTCTGGCTTCTTGAAGAGTAAGACTTTTCTAAACCATTCACGGTTGCTGTTTTATGCACATGAGTAATACAGTCTCTGTAAGTTGAACATGATGTTATCTCTAGAAACATTATGCATAAGATTTATCTTCAAAGATATTTCTGAACTTAACTTTTGCATATCTTTGCACTTAAGTTTGATTTGATAACCTGTAGAACAGATCTAATTTGTTTGTGGTTTTCTGTGCTCTTCTCCATACTGGAAAGTAATCTTTACTAACTACACATTGGTAAAATTTGTAGCAAGTTTATTAGTACCATCCACAGCCCCTTGACAAGAGAGAAATGGAGAAAACAAAAGGCAGAGAGAGGAAACAAGAAAGAAGAATTGGAAGGGAAAGTGATAAGGAAAGGCAAAGGGAAGGGGAAGGGGAAGGGAAAGGGAACACAAGAATATAAAACATGATCATAAGTTTATCAAAGGGGGCTTAGAATATTATAAAGAGCCTTGAAATACAGTAACAAAATAAGGAATAAGCATACAACCATAATTCAGCTTTCTTTGAAGACTGCATAATCAGTCTGGTGTTAAGAAGTCAATTTGTTTGGTCTTAACTAATTTATTTCTTTTAAAAAATGCCATGTGCTTGTTTAAAACATTAATTTTCTATCATTGTATCAAAACTCTATAAACTTCAGTTAAAAGTGTGCCATCTTGCAGAACTTGTAAATTCACTACTTCATGCTTCCAACCTCTCCTGCCTGACTCTGGCTGCTTATCAGGGTTCATCTCTTGTGAGGTGTTACTAGAATGAAGATCCCAAGCAGCACAACCAGGATCACTAACGGAAGGAATCAGGATGAATCCTGGAATATGTAGACCAGGCAGAAACAGTGTCCTATAGTGAAGGTTGGAAGCCTGAAGTACTGACCTGTCATTGATATGAGGCCACATGTCAGTATTTCCAAAGAAATATTTTCTCTCTCAAGTGAAATATTTTGGGGGGTTGATTTTTCATCAAAATGTCAACATTTCACACACATAATGTCAATTTTCCAGCCATTCTACAGTAAATTGCACCTGATACAAATGTATGTGTATCTCCTCTATGTTTCCATACTAGATGTTTTTTCAATAAGAAATTATGGAAAAAAGTCAAGATATGTCAGAATCTATAGGCTATAATAGTGGGATTCATCCAACAAAGTACAAAAATCTATAACTGAGATGTCTACATCTGAAGTTGTCACCCTGGACTCTTTTCATAATCAATAGAGAGAAATGGACACTTTTAGGGTATGATTCATCTCATCCTGAAGTAGATGGCTAAAATAGGTCAGCTGAATCATGTCTTGAAAGCATTTATTTCTCTCCTTGGCATTAGAGGGAATCTATGGTGACAACTTCAGACATTGACAGCTCAAGTTAAATGAAATTACTTGTGCCTTAAGAGTCCATGGAACTTTCATAAACTTGTCCTTTTGCACCATAATTTCACCTGATCATTTTATTTGTTTCCAAATATATGATGACTTTTTCTTCTCCCCTTTTTCCCTATTAAACCAATCTTTTTATCTTCATTTTTTCCTGCCTATGTTACCTTGCACATCATTTTTCTATTCCCCTCACCATCACAAAATCATGTTTGAAGCCAGAGATTTCAAGCCAAAATCTGAGATAAATAAATGCAGGCCATATTACCAAAACTGTGAGATTCTGCGATACTGACTACCTACTTTTCTTGTTAGTATCACCACTAGTCTGTGGTATTTTGAAATACAAGCCCTGTAATCAAATTATTTACACCAGTTGTCTGATATAGGAGGCCAGGATCAGACAAAATATTTTCCTGTCCTGTTTCCCTACCTGCACTTTAACAAAGGATGTCATTTAACATAATAACGATTTTTCAACTTCTTTGTGCCTATCTATGGATGCCACAAATTACAAAACTGTTTCCTTTGATGTCTTTGCTCACAAGTGAAGTAAGGATTTTCCAGTGGCTTGGGAGTGAAGACTGCAAACACAAAGTTCTATAATTAATAAAGTTAATAGGTGTTATAGTCAACACAACTTTTCTGCATTTTGCCATGCCACGATCCTAGAAGTGCGTGCCAGAGACATTGATATCTCTTTTGAGGTCCTCTGGAAATGAAGAGTGAATGGAAGTCTAAACAGTGGTTGCAGATCTTTTCCATTAATTTCTCCAACACAGAGCAGCATTGCCTTAGCAGCATACTGAAGGAAAGCAAACAGCAATAAATCTGACTTCCCTCTGGGTAAACCCTGCAAAGGAATATAAAAGAGTGAGGGATGGGGTATGAATTTCGCTTCAATGCACCAGTAATCTGATTGGGCTAAATCTGGGGTGGAAGACTCAGATTAACTCCCAGCTACATACTGCGGGTTTTCAAATTTTCATAGTGCAAGAAGCAAAGAGGAACTCTTAGATCACCTAATCTACTTTCTTCTTGATCACAGGCACTTATCTTTCACACAGTTATCCCTACCTTGAGCCAAATAGTTTCTCTGCAGCTAAAGTATATCTTCCTGAGAATTATCTAATCTTGATTTGAAGATCTCAGGAGATGGAAAATCCACCACTTCCCTCTATAATGTGTTCTGATAGCTAATAGCTATCAGCATTAAAAGTGTGTGCCTTATTTCCAATTTGAATTCATCTGGCTTCAGGCTCCAGCCTTTGGTTCTTATTATGCCTTCCTCCACTAGATTACAAAGTCCTTTCATATCCATTATTTTTTGCCTGAGAAGGTATATATGCCATAAGCAAGTCACCTCTCAATCTTCTGCTTCATAAACAGAAAGATCCAAATCTCTCACCAGAAGGCATTTTTTCCCATTTTTGAAACATTTTTGTATTTCCTGTCTACCCTTTCTGGTAGCTTCATTAAGTCTTTCTGAAAATGAGGACTGCAGAGTTGATGCAATGCTCCAGAATTGTCCTCCCCAAGTTGTAACAGAAGAATCAACTCTCCTGCTGCCTCAGTGACCATTCAGCAATCATGTTGGGGATTTTCTACATCACCCCATTTTGAGACATTGTTTGGTTGCTTACCTAGTACGAATCTTCTGTAGTTAATCTTTTCAGTCATTCTGTTCTGTGGTTTTCATCCTCACTTCTAGAAATGTAAGTAAGGATTGGGTTGTATTAAACTATCATATTTCTAATAACTTAGTTTACTAAACATGCTTTTCTACCTCCACAGTGTTCTCTTTTTGTTTTTACCACTGACTTATCCATAATTTCTTCCAGGAATAGTATTATTCTGACTTCTGGACTGTTAAGAAAACACTTACAATTATTTCTCTGGTACTGGTTCTTGTGAATTCAGAAAGGAGAGAGAGAAACATCCCATGTTAGCTTTGCAAAATTGTCATCAATGTGCTGAACATTTCTCCAGCTGCTCATAGGAATTCTTAAGTGCTGGTTATCCAGTACTATGGATTTCAGCACGTTAATCACTTGTTTTTGTTGTTCAACAACGTTTTTGATTACTAATGGGAAATTCTCTTCATTATCTTTATATGATACCAGTGGGCCTTATCCTTTTTTTTTTACCTTGAATGGTTAAGTCACCTAAAGAGATTAGTTTTGATGTATGCAAAATTATTGAAGAATTTGGAATGACCTGGATCAACAGTTGTAAGGCAACCAAGTATCACAGAATTTAAATGTCATGCCCAAACCATAAAGAAGTCTGCTTTCTTTAACTTTTACATGTGTGTGTGTGTGTGTATATATATCACCCATAAGCTGGGAAAGAAAAACTCAAATCTCCCACTTCTTCAATGGGAATAAGGTTCCTGTTCTCTTGTCTCATGGTATAAGCACTGAGATAAACTGATTTTTACTGAATAAATTCTGAAGTTTCACCACAGTTTCTAAGTACCTAGATACATATTTGGCTATTAAAAGCAAATCCAAATGCTGTTTAAAATGTTTGGGGGGTTTTGTGCTGAAAATATAAACGAAAGAAAACATCTGTTCATATGTACCTGAAATTAAATATAACGCTTACCAAAGAACAAAATATCAGTCATCCATAAAACATACTGAAACATAATTTTCTTTATCAGATTCTAACCACAAGTGTTTATAAAGTCTGTACTTTCAATATCATTCTGAGCAATGTTTCCTCTCCAAATTTCTGAAAGTTCTGCAATATATGTAGATTATTTTCTTTGGCAAAAATTAAAAATGCCATCTTGTTTATACCTGTGTTTTTCATACATTTTTTCTTGGTTCCTCCACCCACTTACATTAATTTTCCACACTTTATGGGCTCTAATGGGGTATACATAGCTTAGGTCCATATTACATTTGTCAACACAAAGTCTTCAGTTAATAATGTCATTTTGTATCATCCACCTACTCCAACCCAAGACAATGCCTGCCCATGAGCTGGAGCCCCCTCTGTCAGTGCAGCTCACTGGCCCAGCAGAATGAGGCCCCAATGTCCCCATGGTCCACAAAAGCAAAACTTCATCTTAATACATTTTGCAGCCCAGGTTTCAGCAAGAGTGTTCTCTGTCTTTTACTCTTGCTATTGGGGTCAGAAAGATTTCCCAGATCATGTTTATTACCTTCTTCACAACTGTGCTACCATAGTTTCATCTGCTATTTCATTTTTTTTCCTCATGAATACAGCATAAATATAAGAACTTACTGATTTTGTTCATAAAGCTTCCCAGGTGTGGTATGGTTAACTTGTGGTTTGCTCTTCAGCAAAATAATTGAGAAATATCTGGGGGTGATCTGAGGCAATATTCAGCAGTATTCCTGGTCTATGTCTATAACAGTAATTAGAAGAGGCTCAGAATCTAATCTTTTCCCCAGAGTCCAATGGTGCCAGTTGGTGAGGTCTATACTGCTTATGATTTTTCCTTTTTTTGGGGGGGGCAGATTTGTCTTTGAATCACCTTCAGACGTAGTGTGCCAACCCCTAAGCAGTGTAGACCTTCAACATGATATTTTTTGGACCACAAAACCACATCCATGCTGTGCCTAACAATTAGCACACACAATTCATTAAAGTCAGCCAACATACCTAGAGGCTTCCAATTTATTTAGCTACCTAATCTCCCCTTTTACAGGATGTTAATTTAGACAACTCAAAATTCATACCTTAAATGTCTTTGCAGAAATCACTTTTGTATTTTTTGATCACCTATCGTTTAGACTCTCTAATACTCCCTTTTATCTAGGGTCAGGTTTGTCTGAGTGTCATTACTGAGCTCCGTTTCTTCAGTGGCAGGAGAAGAGTTTACACCTGATAGGATTCAACTTCAGATTATCCTTGAAATAGGAGACTTCCAATTGGGACTCTGTCAAAGGCACACAGATCTGAGCCACTGCATTAACAGCTGAGATGAACTGCTGGGGTAGGAGGAAGCGCCCTGCAAAGTCGATGACTCTGGGAGCCTGGCTGAAGCGACCTGCCCAGAATTGCCTCCCAGCACTGACCCAGGGAGATTTCCTCAGCTACCTGGGAGCCACCCAATCCAGGTGCCTGAAGCTAGAGATGATTTCCATTTTGGGGGGAAAACAAACAACAATAAAAAGGCAACTAACATGCAGTTCAAAGATCTTTCATCCTGGAATGGCTGCACATTCAGACACTGACAGCTTCCTCTGAATCATGCTGTACTACAGTCCCAGACAGAAGAGTGGATTAAGTAATATTGACAATCATTGCCTATTCAAATGCCCATTTTAGCTGCAATAAATGCTGCTGGTACCAAAGAACAATATTTAGGATAGAAAAATCTCACCTGTCTCTGTTGTTATGTAATGTAATATAAGTATATAAGCATATACTTAACTAGCTAAAATGGCTACATACCACCTTGCTTCTTATGACATTTATCACAAAAAGCTACTCAGGGCAGTCCAGTACTGTGTTAGGGAAATCAGAGGAGCACTTATTCCTTCATATTAGTTAACATGTCAGAAGCTTTTTATCTAAAAGATTTTAAATGGTAAGAACAGTGTGTTTCAACTTCTAAATTGTCATACATCAAAGATTTTGGAGGACTTCTTTTTTAAATTGACAGTTGTCATTTAATATACTGTATGATCCAAAGCATATTATTTCTGAATGTTACCAGGGAGATTTCATTGGCTTTTGTGACATTTCCAGTCTTTGGTATAATTGGCTAACAGCTTTTATAACCTAATGTCTTTTAAGAAATAGTGTACCTGGTGGTCTGGGGTATCACATCTACTGTTTTCTCTTTGCTTTGTTGTCCAAAAATGTTACCGTAATGATAAAAAGTGACATTATTTTAAAAGATAAGAAACACCAAAATTATTTTCTGTCTGACCTTTACAGTTACCAGAACAAGCGGCTTCTGTTAGCAAAATAGTTCAAGCTTTTTATTACAAAGGATATTTGGCAGTATTCCACAAGAAAA
Source organism: Hylia prasina (assembly GCA_013397195.1). Lineage (NCBI taxonomy): Eukaryota > Metazoa > Chordata > Aves > Passeriformes > Sylviidae > Hylia > Hylia prasina. The sequence goes on from VYXD01013509.1 coordinate 172,040, forward strand.
AAAAAATACATGCAGTTCTTGTCAAGGGAAGTCATTAAGCCCTCTCTCCTTATGCCATGCTAACATTATAACAAAAATAAAATTCTGGGTATTTTAAGATAGAGGAGGAAGTTGACTGTGAGAGGCAGGGATATTTCACATAACGCTCTTTATGAGTGTACTAATGCAGTTTTATGTCTTTGACTGCACCACTTTGAAGCAAACATGGTGGGTTTACCCAAGAGTTCAAGGAGATTTTGGTGACCTTCATTTCCCAGCTGTACATTTATGCATTGAGAGTTTTCTTTTTCACTCTGGTCTGTTTGGTATTAGAATGATGTTCCTTCTTTAGGGGAGGCTGGGAGGTAAGACAGATGAATGACTCAGTGGCTCAATGTGTCTAAATTGCTATATTTATGATTTTTAAAATAATTGTGTTTACTCCTCATTGCTTCTGTTTTACCAGGTAAAGGCTTCCCAATCAATTCTTAGCTCCACTCCATACCTCTCCTTTTTGACTTTACAGGTTACCACAGAATTTGAGAGGTGGAAGTGCCTGAGATTTCAAAGTCACATCCCGCAGAGATCCTTTTAACCGCTGTTGTTGCTCTGGTTCTTCAGCCCAAATAAGGATGATATATGCCTTGCTTTCAGCTCACATGGCAAAGATATGACATTGTTGTCACTGATGCTTAAGAAAAACTCTATGAGTCACATTACAACAGCAACAAAAGTTAGAACAAAGCCTTCTTTCTTGTTGAAAGAGTTTGCTGGTTTACTGTTTTTTTGCTCAGCTGGTGGTACTGAACACAGCCTGCAAATGGATGAAATATATTTTAGGTGCATGAAAGCAAAAATAGTTTTTGAAAACAGCGTTCCTTTAGGAAAATAATTGGAGGCAGCTATAGTCATTAGCTCTGGAATATGTAATTCTTCCCACAATTCTTAATATAAATTGAATGCTGTTGCATGGCACAGTATTAAAGAATATCTTCCTGCTTAAAGACGAGTGGTCTAAAACCTGAAAAATTACAGTATATGCAAATGAACATAAAGGACTGGCTTTACTGACCATTTCTTTGTGTTTGGGGGATAGATTTCTGCATGGCATAATATTTCCACTTGCATTGGTTTCCTGGCATGAAAATGTTTATTGCACTCATTAGCTAAGAGGATGTCGGCACTGGTCCAATGAACACAGATCTGCCTTCTGATTTCAGCCATTAAATTGCAATGGGATTCATAGGCTTAACATTGTGGGTGTGAGAATAATAAAATGGAACTCCATCTTTAGCCCAGTTACCATGGATGCAGTTAAAGGTCATAGTGGCAGCTGCTAACTAGTTGCCTTTTTAGCTGTATTTCCCCCCTCCTGCTATGTGTTTTTGTGTACCTTAGTCTCTGCAGGTCTGCCTTAGAGCAATTCCACTTCCTTAACTTGGCATATGGGGTGTCTTCCTCAACACAATCGGTGCATTCCCATAAATATGCTTGTTATGGGCATCCCTTTATTGAATTATTTGTGATTTAATGAAAAATGAATGCAAAGGCCTTAGCAAAAAAACAGAAATACAGCCTGCTCAGCACCCCGAATTATTTCTATTTTCTGCACTCTGCTTCACATTCCTAGCTGGGGGTGGGGGGAAGGAAAGAAAAAAGCCCTGTATATAGTGAATTCTCATCTCCGTTTAAACTCATAATGGGTTCAGGCACTGAGGCATTCACAATGTGGAACATCAACTACTACTTCTCCATGTGGCCCAAAGTCCTAGGAGTTAATTCCCTGTACTGCATGAAGTGTCAGAGTAATTACTGCTGATCAGCCCTATTTCTCAGCATTCTGTCCCGCTTTGAGAGGCACCCTGTTTATTGATGCACCGCCACCTCATCACAGTGCTTTCATTCAGGCAAGCTGCTTAATCAAAAGGGCTAGGACAATGCAGGATTTTCAAAGAAAAGAAGTGGGGAAAAAAAAAATTAAAAGTAGCCAAGTAAAATAAAGTGAATGGTAAAGAAACCTGAAAGCTCTACAAAATATTTCCTTATGTCAACACTTCATTTCAATAGATTTTAAAACTCTTATTCATTTCCAAAAGAAGGTACTGTGAGTCTTTTCTGTGGTGACTCAACTATGTGATCACATCTTTTGAAGATTTTTAAGAACACAGTGCTGGAAGCCCTCCTTGAGGAACTTTTATCAGGTTTTGTTCTGTTTATATACAGATGATGACTGTGTCAACCTTATGAACCACAATGCAAAGAAATTTTTTTTTAAGTTTTTGCCTCTCTGTTTTAAAGATACATTTATACAACTTGTCATTTTCTGAAAATAAATTAAGTACTACTTGAGCCAAGTTATTTCAGTTCCACACACGGGTGGCTTCTGGTTCTCTTTGGCAGGATGCCATTTTATTCATTTTTATTTCAAACACAATGTGAATCTTTTAATTCGAATATAGTATATAAGTGTGATGGCTATAAAGCCCACACTGTGACTTATTCATGCTCCTCCTCTCCTCGCACTTCCGCGAATTTTAGAGGGTAGCAGAAAGTTAGACTGAATTCATTTCAGCTTAAATACTATCACGCTTTGTGCGTTTGTTAGAGAAAGAGAAAATAGACTTATTTGGCTAGCATTTTCATTAGGACTGGGTGTTTTCCTTCATTAAGTTGCTTTTGGCATTTTTATATCTGAGGCTACCCAGACTGTAATAATTTTCCAGCTGATCCTATTTTGACTGGAGGATTGAAATATATTGCCCCATGGAAGAAGAAACAAACAGGTAATGGCAAGCATAAATATAAACAAACCAGTTATCTAACTGTTTGCTGAGATTCTTTAATGACATCACTCCCCTCTGTGGCATTGCTTCATTAAAAAGTAATTTTTCATAAACTGTTCAGCAGTGCTGTTGAAAATAACAGAATAAGACTGCTAAAACTATTCCAGTGTCCTGTTTTACTATTTCCTCTGCCATACTTTAAACCAGAGAATTTCTTCTTGTGCCTTGTTTACTGTTGATATTTTCTGGCTGATTGGATAGGAATGACATTTTGACAATTTACTGTAGCAGTAAGCACTGTAAAAACAAAAGGTGCTGATGAAAACTCAGAACCCATTATTATGTAAATTATGGCTGACTAACAGATTCCATCTCCCAGTCACCATCATTGAGACCAGTTTTACTCAATGATAATAATTTTCATGATTGCAGTCTTCAGAGAGATCAGAAATATGCTCTAGCTGTTGCATTTATCTACAGCGGGTACTTGACCCTTAATTAAATTCTGAAACTTTTTTATATAATAAGGTAAAATACAGCTGACACTTCTATTCAAACAAAGAGCATCAAATATAGATCTACCAAATAAGATAAAGGTATTTCAGACTTACCTTCTTGTAATGCTAGCAAACACGAAGACAACAACTTCCTTTGAAAAAGAGCTTAAAGTTTAAAACGCAAAAAAAGAAGGAAAAACATTCTGTTGGGCAATTTAAATGTTGCACTTCAGTGCTGTGTCGGCTAAATGTTGGGCTTGCTCTGCAGAATGGTCTTGAACTTTCTATTAAAATATGCATGACGGAAAAGAAAATAAGCTTTGAATATATAAATTATGTTTGCTCCCCTATATTATTGCATTAATAAATGCAAAAAGATTATAAGATGAAAATAATGCTATTTAATGTTCATCACTAACTTTCATAAGAAGGTAGTCTCCCAAATCTTGAAAACTGTGCTTTGTAAAACTATTCCTCCTAAAAACAACTTAATAGCAACTCAAGGTTCTGCACTACTGAGCTACTGTTTGGCTATTAACTGAAATAAAAATGATTAAACACTGCACAAGCAATTAATGTGACATATGTTTGTATATATATGTTTAGAAGATAAGACTGGGGGAAAGGGGTACACTGTAGAGAAAAAAAGAAGTGAGGCTTTCCATTTAATATTTATATATTTTAAGACAGCCCTGTAAGCTTTTAGTATTTCTTTCCTCTCTCTCCTCCCCATTCCAGTTTTCCCCCCTCCTTCCCACTCTCCTCATCTGTTTTTCAAATGAGAAAATGGCCATTTCAGGTAAGCAGCAACAGTCTAAGTAAGCAGTAACAGTCAAGCTAAAAAGGTAGGGTACTATAAAAATGGAGATTCAGTATTTTTTTAGACATAGCACTTTGCTAAACTGTCAGTTCATAGACCCAATGAGCTAAGAAAAGTAATTACTTAAGTGGATTTCATGAGGAGTAGAAAGATGATTGTGCCACATTAAATAACAATTGTATCCTTAATGATGTGTTGGACTATAATACAAACATCCTTCTGCCATTATATGCACTACAATATACCTTTCTAATTACTCTGGTGGCTTCCTCTTCCTTTATTAAGATGCTATGCTTTCAGAGACTATGCGAGCATTATATGAGCTTTTTTTTTTTAATTACAGTGAATGCAGCTGCGTGGTCATTGATAAATTGGTTATAAATTACTGACACATTATATATGAATGGAATCATTGTTTTTTCATTTTATTGTCTTCATAAAATACAATTTCTCTTAGATGAGATGTAATGAAATTCCAAAAAAATTACTTTTCTGTGTTTTTTTAGCATTTCTAGATATGTAAGGAGCATAGTAATGTAAGTCCAGATACTTAATAAGGCAGATTCAAGACAACATGTCAAACTTATGAAACAAAGCTAGAACAGGGGAGATAATTTGGTATTATTAATTTCAGTGATTTCTTGCTTATAGCCTGTGACCCCTTGGGCATCCCTTGGCTTCCTGTCAGTGGTCCCTGAAAAAGCTACTTTATCATCTGCAAGTTTAAATATATTGCAAGGGTATTCCTTTCCACTAAAACATTTTTAGATTGCCCCAAAATACAAAAAGGTTGAAAACCATTTTTCCATTTCATTGCTTATATTCTGATTCCTTAGAAATGGAAACCCTATACTCTTTATCACAGCCTTCTATAAATCAATGTGGTTTCTATGATTTCTAGAGTTACTTGTGTGCACTGTCTGACCACTCATGAGACATGATTTCCTAATATTTTGTCAGCATGCAGAATACTTGGACCTGGCTAAAATTTACGCACATTAAGAGTCCCACTGAAGGAAAAAGAAACATCTTTTATGTGGAAATTCTTCCAAATGTATAAAAGGATTGAAGAACTAGGAGAAAAATAAAACTGGACAATTCCAGATTTTCTGTCAGATCCTCACTTAACTCTTACAAGAGAATTTTTTGTGCAAAGTGAAACTTGAATAAACAAGTGAAAAAAATACACACTGAAAAATATACTTCTCTGTTGTCCCTTAGTAGAGATGCACTACTTTAACTCATAACTCACACTCTTCTGTTATCAATTAGTGCCATTAATAACAATAATTCTATGAACAGTTCAGACTACTTTTATACACACTTCACTGCAGCCCCAAATTAGGTACTCAGCTGGGAATTTTATCAGTAAAATCGATACAGTATTTTCAAAGTTCCTTACCACTCTTGAGTGACCAGAAGTTAGCTTACAGGAAAGAGGATAATATCGTGGTTTTGGAAATCACATTTGACCCCTTTGAAATATAGCAATAATAAGAAAAATATGTCATAGCATGACCAAACTATTTTGTGGTTCTCATCAATATTATGTTCCCTTTGTGAAAAACTAGGACACATTATACAGCTACTTTCACATCTGACTATTTACACATTGTCAAAATCAGAAGAGACAATGTCCACAATTTGAAATAAAATCCATGTATAAAATTCATCTGCAATTAACATAATCCATATCCTACTAGCAGCTCAGCAAGTATATTTCCTCTATAGTCACAAATTCTACTGGTACAGAAGGAGCTCTGTGCTAGAATCGTGTGCCAGGCAGAATTATGGGAATCTTTATAAACTCCCTGCTGCACTGCTTGGTTAGCTAAATTCAAGATTAGTAAATGGTCCTTGGAAAGTAAGCAGAGTAGTTCCCCTGTTAGTGCATTTGAAACCTATATACATAGCCATATATTCTTCTGAAATCAGCCATATGAAGTCTGAGGGAAAAAAAAGTAGTGTTGTCTGGTAAAACTGCAAGTAAGTTAAATTTTTTTTACTGGGGTGAGCAACTAAGAATAATCTGTCATTTTTACCTGTACTCATTATCACCTGCCTCCATTACTCAGTACTGCTCAGAACTGGGCTCTCTGTGAGGTGACAAATTCTGTGGCTCTGTTTTCTGGAAGAGAAGGGTGGAACAATCTTCTTCTTTGTTCTGAAGTTTAGCACTTACTGACTTGGTTTTGCTCAAATCCAAGCACATATATCTTGAAAAAAATGAAATAAATTATTGCAGATGTGTTGCTTAGGGCACTTTGATTGCTTTTAAGAAACTAGTACTGCTGGAAAAGGAAGCAAAATGTGAAACTAGACAAAGATAGTTGCATATAATGATTCAGGCACACTTTATAAATTACTATTGTCACATATATCACAGATCTTTCTGACTGCCAGAGAGGATGGTGAGTCAGTCTCTTTTTATGTTTGGAAAAAGTTCTTCCCAAATTAGTAATTCATGTACAAGAAGCATATGAATTATATCTGAAACATTGATAATTCTATTCAGTAGGGTGCTTCAACTGTGTTTAGGCATCTAATTGAAAATTTTCACTCTTAGAAATCCTTAGTCAGATGATGCTTTGCTCCTAAGTGTCCAGACCCTGTTGAGATCTTGATATTCAGCAGGGTGTCTAATATGCCTTGTTTGAAGCTTTTGTACCTAGAAATGCTTCAGGAAAAAAAAAAATTAAAAAACTTAAAAGTTGTAATTACTCAGCTTTCACTTTCTGCTGGGTTAAAGCATCATTTTTAGTTTTCAAGCACTTGTTTTCAGTTACCTCCAGATAACAAGAAATAAACTAAAGATAAAACTCACCTCATCTACTTCCAAATATTGGCATCCAGCCTCCAGAACAGCATGAATGAGACTGACATGGAGAAACAATTTCCTGGGACTTATCTATTAACTGCTGCTTACTAAAAACAGGTTGCCTGCTGTGGTGATAGCGCTGAAGGATGCAGGTAGGGATATAGCTCCCACAAGCTCAGCACTTGCCTTCTTGAAGACCACAGCCATTTCTGCTTATTTTCATCATCTCAGAAGCTGGTCACACCTGCTGGGAGCCAGTGCTGGTTTTGCAACAATCCGAAGTAGATCTGTGTTATAAACAGGCTTGATGATAGCTAAAAGTCCTGTATAACTCTGATCATGAGAGTCAGCCTTGATAGCCGAGAATTCGAATGTCTCCTTGCAAATGATGTAAAATTATTTTTTCTGTTCATCTTTCTGATCAAACACAAGCATCACCGATTTGTCTTGGCAACAGCTCTGCCACTTGGAAAAGTCTCCTTATCAGCATTATAAAGAAAGGCAATCAAGCTCACCTAAGAACATAAGGCAAGCTGCTGTGGAGGTAAGAGAAATGCCTGTGTTTGAAATCTGTACCTGAAGTAGAAGTCCATTCTTCTCCCTCTGAAAGGGAGAATACTAGGATAGTCTGTAAAAGTCCAGGATGGATTAATCTTTGCAAAATTCACTTTTTAAGTGCGTTGGTTGCTTAAGCAGTACACAACACTGACCATGGTATGCAGGTCTGCCTCCCCACATAAATGGGTGGAGAGCTACAGCCTTACATATTCCAGCAGTGCATGACCTTTAGAAAGTAATGGAATGAAACTGGGCTTGTAGTGAGACTTTTCACCTTGATTTTATCCAAATGTCAGGAAGTTGATTCTTCTAGCCTTCCAAAAGGTGTTGTTGTCTCTTGCATGCCTTTGTTTGATCCTTAGAGCAGGTCCTGAAGGTGCTACAGAGGTTTTGCATTCCACCTTCAAGTGAGTTGGACTTATGAACTGGAACTGAGATCAGAACTGGCAGCTAGGCTCATGCCAAATTGAAGTTTTATTTATTTGATCATTTCATTGCAAGGTAGACACTCTGTCTGTGGTTTATATCTTTAAAATCAAATAAACTATTTATATGTAGTGAAGAACTGTAAAACACATAGACCCTATTCATTAATATTTTTATGGTTTCTTTACACTTGACAAGTAAAGAATTTGTGAAAGTGTTTTTTGTATCCAAATCCCACAGATTTCTTGGGGGTTTTTTTGTTGTGTGGTTTTTTTTTTTAAATTGAGAAAGGGTACCATCTAGATTAGTAACACAAATTTAGCTCCTGTTTTTCCTTAACATGCAGCATGAAATCCTCTGAGTGAATTTCTAATACTTATTTTTTATGGCATCCATTTGATGAAAACTTAAGAAAATACCATCAACTTTTATCTATTTAACATTTTCATGTTATTAAATGAGAATACCTCATGTGAATTTCAGGTCGGAGTGGAAATATAAATTAGCTACTGTTTTCCTTCCCATCTTGATAATATTGTTTTGTTTACATCACCATGGAAAGCTTTATGCAAATTTTCTTGCCACACCATATCCATTATACCTTAAAGAGAAAACAGTCTAATAAAAATTCTCAAAACAGCTATTACTGGTAAGAAAGGAAACTAAAGGTCTGCAGTCCTTCAAGGTGTCATTGCTACTAACTGGAGCTGCATAGAGGAAGAAATCAGAGGTATTCTTTTAAAGAGACAAATTACAGTGTACTCCAGATGAAGCCAGCAAAGCCATGGAGAGGCTGCAGTTTGCATGCTGGGTCTCATGTGATATTTTGATCCTTTGAACATGGGGCTCCTGAATTTTTTTGCCACTCATGATGACAGTTTGTCAGGTCACTCCTGCACACATTTTTACAGCTGCAACTCCTGCTGCATATGTTGCAGGACATGTGGAAAGCCTTTAGATGTTTCTATCTGCATTCCTGTCATTCTAAAGTACAATCTTGTCATGCACTTTGCACTGTGAGGGCTAGGAAACCAGTATCTTTTATAGTAATGACTTCCAGTTTACAGCCTTCATTTGTTATATTTCCTCAATAGCTGTTGTGTTGAGATTAACTGCATAAATGGTCTGCAGCTGGCTGTTATGAATTAAGGGAGTTTAATCAAAGTATTTCTAATGTACAGCATAATGATAATACATGGGGGAAGTACTATTTAAGAGATAATGATGGCTTCAGAAGATCACTGTTGTAATGTTTAGTGCATATGCCTTCAGCATTGAATTTGTTGTTGTTCTGAATATGCTTAATGGATCAGTGAAAAGCTGCCTAATGTGGGATTGTTTGATGGGGCTGACAGAGCTGGAATTAGCCCATTGCTGTTTACTGCATACAGCCATTAAGATTAATTGCTGCCAGATAATTTTGACTGTTTTTATCTTCGGGAAAAAGTGTCACTAATGGGTTTATAAATTGGTTCACTATTACTAATAGTAAGGCCAGTGTAACAGGAGAGGATGTGAGCAGCTAATTCTAAAGATAAAGGTAAAAAGTGTAAAGTACTATATGACTTGCTAGTTTTAAGGGATAATGTTATCTAATAACAGACAGACTGATATATGATGCTCATTAATGCTATTTCCTGGGCTTTGGGTTGAACCTAATAGATGCTAATAAAGTCTTATTTGATGTACCATTAAAAAGCTCAATCTGTTTTCTGCATTAATGCACAATGTTGTTTATCACATTTTCAGTGACTAAAACCCAAACCCTCAATCTGTTACATAACTAAACAGTATCAGGCTACTTATACCTGGTTTTGTCTTTGTTTAGAGACACAGAAAATGTTATAGGGAAAACATATTTCTGTATATGCTGTATGCAATCCATATCAGTTGACAGCTCGCTGTCAACAATAAAACTTCAAGTTTCATTTTAAGGTAGCCTCTTTAACATACATCATTACAGGTAAATTCAGCAAAGCACTGCCTCTGAGAGACAAATTAATTGGTTTGCAAATGTTTGAAAACAGTGTTGGAATGTGGGCAAAGGATTATCCAAGTAGGATGAGCCCACATTAGAGGTTAATATTCTGGTACAGCACATATACAGGCTAGTGCAGTGCCTCTAATTTGCTGTGTATTAAAGCAAAAGTTCTTTGTGCACAAAGTCTCAAATGTATCTAAGGGCATTGACAAGGGAGTGTGAAGAACATGCACTAAATAGATAGAAACACAGACAAGGAATGCTTAATGAAGAGGGGAAAACCAATAACTCATGAGTAGTGAAGTTCTCTTTTCAAGCAGAGATAGTGTAAATTATGAAGTGATTCCCTTCTCAATTTGAAAGAGCATTTATATTTTTCATGACCAGTTTTTATTTTGTGCAGAGAACATCTTCATTTTTTGAGGCACTCTAGATAGTAAAACAGTTCTTGTCTAAAAAAAA
>VYXD01013509.1:189000-216093 GCA_013397195.1 Hylia prasina
CTTGTGCAGTTTAGGAAGAAAAGCAAGGATGAATCCAGGCCATGGATAAATGCTGGGAGAGCATCAAGTGATAGATCATGCAGCCATTCTATTTATCAACATCAAAAATTCTTTGTCTAATTCATGAAATGTTATTTTATCACCACACAAGGGTATGTGGGCTGCTTTTTTCAACTAAAGTATGAATTTGCAGTAGTAGATTGCCAAATTTTCTTCCTAAATTCACACTTGAAAATGATGTGCTGAAATTTTCAAATTGACATGATTAAGAAATTAGGAACAAATGCAGATACTTAATACAGCACATGAAATAAGTCAGATTTCTTTTCTTTTATTCAAGTCATGGGTATAATATCCTGAAATTAAACGATTTAACATGGAAGATTCTCTCAGCTTCAGACAGTTTCAGGCCAATTCTTTCCGACTGCAGCTATTACCTCAAAAAAATTACATAACTTGCCTTTTCTCTGCAAATCACTGAAGCCCTACTGGTGCTCCATTATTAACATCAGAGCTGTCAGCATCTCAGGGAGGCAAAAGCAGAAAGCAAAGCACTCCTAGCAGCAGCAACAAAATCATGCTTCCACTTAGAGAAATCTTCTTTCAATCCTCTTTACACCAAGCAGAGAACTACTTAAAGTACAGTATGCTGAAGGTGGGATTCGTTTCACTTTCACTGTCTAGAAATCTCTGTTGGATGTCTGTAATTTAAAGTCAACTTGCTTCCATCTCTAAACATGGAGAGAGATGGGCACCTCCAGAAGGTGATTCACCCCATCCATAGACAGATATCAAAGAGAGGTGGAAGGAACCAGCCTTTGGAAATGTCTCTCTCCAGTGACCACAAAGGAAGACTGTGGTGAGTGGCTTAAACTTGACAGCTAAAGCTGAGTGAGATGAAATCTAATCCTAAGCATAAGTAACACAGTACAGGAGCAGCCTTACTCTCCTGTACTGAAGACATGTTATTAATGATGGTTATTGGAAGCATTCTGCATTAAAAATGTACAAATTGCATCATGCTTGTTAGCTAACATGAATTAGTGTGACTTGCATATAACTACATTGATATGCCATGTGTATCAGAGCCTCTGTATAGAAAAGTAGAAAGGGCAAGTTTGGTAAAGGGCATGGCTCCAAAACAGCATTACATTCACCTGGGACCATGGCCAGTTTCTGAATGCTCCTTTTCCTCTCAGAGATAACTGGTTTACATCTGTCTTACAGTAAGAACAAACCTGCTCATCTTTTTTACCATCTAAGTGCCATTTGCCTTGTGTGTTACAGGAAGTGGAACTGTATTAAAACAAAACGAAAAGTCAGAACATATATTTTTCCCATGATTTGCATTAACTTTCCAGCCCATCAAATTAATCTTTATTTTAGTTTAAAATTTGAAACAGGTAGAAAATATCCTCCCCTAGGAACTGTAGGCAGTAGTAGTGTGGCATCAGCTGACTGGCTTTCAGCTTCAGACTACTCCTGTCTAGAGCAGGTGGCACCTGTGAAGTAATAGCTCTTGACCCTGTCTCTCCTCTAGACTCCATACAATGTCTTCATCACCCTAAAGCTTCTCTTTATTTCAGTTCAAAGAGTGACATCATGGAGGGTTGTGGTGGAGCCAACAGGACTTGTTACTATTATACCATGGAAGTGACCACACATGTGGTAGGCCATCATGTTTTGCATGATAGCATTGTCTGATGGTACCAAGTCTGCCAAAAATATGTCTGAAAACAGGGAATAATGGGAAAATCAGCACAACAGAGGATCAAAATTCCTATGTCTGAACTGGTTCATGCTGTTCTTAATACATCAGCATCAGCAAACTCCAATGGACTTTATCTGGACATGGCTTTGTCTTTTTTAATGAAGAAACACAAATTTTAGCTTTTGTTTTCACAGCCTCCATCAGAGAGCACATCAATAGAAAGAATTCAAGACACCTCTGCAGCCTGAATATCTGTGTCTTTATTAATGATTTCTTGAAGTCAAAAATGAATAAACATAACTTTGTGACTGCACCCATGAGTTTAAGTCTCTATCAAATCAAGCTTGCCAACACCTTCTCTTCAGTTTTACTGTTAGAATCTCTATAGTTAAGCCTTCACCTCAAAAAGTTTCCTCTGATTTACATCAGTGCAAGTAGAGAATGAAAGCTTTTGCACATAGTTTCAAAACACTTCATTGGAAGACGTCATTTATGTGTATCTGAGTACTTCATCATTATTTAGATACTCTCTCAACATCATCTTTTAAATCTAAGTATTCTTAGTGTAGCACATGCAAGAGAAAATACTGCAGCTGTGAAAGTCCAGATTGTGCAATCTACTAGCCTAGAAGGTACTGTAACTTTTATGTGCCCTATATTTTATTCATCCATACCTCAAATAAATGCAGATTTTTTTAAAAAAATATTTATCTTTAGCTCTTGCCTTGCTTTCCAGTCCTCAGAGTTCGGTATTTGAGAATCAGGTCATCTGGAAAAAAACTCATATGCTATGTACCTTCATAAGCAGCAAAAAAAAATCAAAATATTGTGATTAGATGGGGTTTATCTCATTGTTCTTAAAGATATTAATTTTGTTTTCATGATAGTCTCAGCCTCTGGGAAAATAAAAATAAAACCAGAATCTTGTATTCCATTCATCTATCTATACATGGATGTATCTTCTATAGGAAGATTTATAAAGCAACACTTACTTGGTGAATCTTTCACTCTAAGTTATCTAAGGGTTTCTAAAATTAGATTCTACTTTCACAAAATCAAAAGTGTTGGAGTTATTATTGTACCACTTATTTAGGAATATTGTTAGATACACAAACATCTGGGGAAAAATACTGAAAGACAAACTTGCATCAGCTTTGAATGTATTTAAAGCAACACATTAGAAATCCTCATAAGGTTTCATTTATAGGAAGAAACAAATTGGTTGAAACCTCAATCCCACTGAAACCAATGAGATTTCACCCTCTCTCTTTTGCTAGTTGGACACATTCATAGTGACTATGACCATAAGAAAGATTCTTGCACAAGGGCAGATAAGGAGTAGACTCAGTCTCTTGAAACAGTAGGTTTATTTGACTTTTCTGTGCTTCAATATTTCTCGTAGTCAGTGCACAATATGTGTTCCAGCCTGAAGGCTTCTAATAGTTGATAGAATATGAAAATAAATGTTTCCATTTACAGATCTGAAAAAATTTAAGAGGAAGAGTGAAAAATATTTTGACTGTTTCATAAAACAAGTGTGAAAAGTGGTCAGTGAATAATTTAAAAGGTTGAGTTTTAAATTTGTATTAATGCAGTTAAATCCTAGCTAGAATTGGAGAGTGAATTCAATAAAAAACTAAATGAAAGAATCTTGTAAACATTCTACAAACTCAGTCTCTAAGTCTCCAATATCAGGGTGTTGGGCCTTAAATAGTCATGCCTTCTATAATATACAGTCAAGTATGTTCTAGTATCTCTTTATATTTAATGATTTTAATGTGGCCACTACTTTCTTTCCATCTCTTTATTTTATGGGGTTAAAAGTCCACAATGCATTCCAGGATTTATCTGACCTTTGAGAGTCCAGTGTGTGAGAACTGAAGACAGCGACTAACCTTTGCCCAAAGGCAAGAGCCAGGATGCCAGAGGACATAAAATCACCACTGCAGCTGCCTAGTCCTGGACTGGATAATTGGACCACCTGCTCCAGCTTCGGGACAATCAGCTACTGGTGACTCTGATGAGAGAGACAAGTCTGACCCATTTATCCCGTAACAGAACTGTAATAACGGGAAAATAACAAACAGGATGGAGTGCACAGTATGAGGGACAGACTGGAAAAGACCAGGGTCCAGGGTGGAGCAGAGTTATTTATACATTTAAGCATAGGGAAGACTTAAGGCAAGGTTGAAGGAAGGGTCTAATGGGGAAGGAGGATTAGGAATATTAAAATTATTGTGGCAAAAAAGCAGCCAATAGTAATAGGGAGAACTGAGAACTTTCTGGTAACAATCTGCATAGAGCAAACGGGAATCTTGGGAGTGAGTTTATGGCTCAACACAACTAAAAAGGGATTTCCCACGGCCTTCAGCCATGGAGCTCTTCTACTTCAGCCAGGTCAATCCCAACACATCCTGGACAAGATTTAGGGATGGGAAAGAGGAAAAGAAGAAAAGAATTCCACAGTGAGGCAAACTGGCACTGGGCATTCATTCACACACTTTTCTTTTGAGATGGACTGGCTAGTTCCAAGACCTCCTCACCACCACCTCCCAAATCTCTGCTATTTCCCAAAGCCTTCCCAGGAGCAGATTAAAGACTAGCAGGTGGCCCAGGAAAAAATCAGCCTTTCCAAAACGAACCATCAAGTTCCAATCCCACTTCTTTCACTGTTAAATTTACTACCACAAAAATGCTCATGAGCAGCAGAAACAACCTTAAGGCAGTGATGCGTGGAACAGCTGACTTCTGTGGTTTGCAAGAACTGTAATTCTAAACCTTTTTCCGTATGTAAACTGATTTCTGGTTTTGAAATGTAGTCATTGGCTTCCCAGCTGCTGATAGCTATAGAGCTGCCTAAAGCCAAGCCAGCTCCTCTGCTGAGCAGGCAGTATGATTTCTTGCCATAAAGGAAACGACTTGAAAGGCAGCCTGTTGACTGTGTAAAGGATAGATGTGCACAGCTTTTGTTCAGAGCCAATGTTTTTCCTGCCATCCTCCCCAAAGAGACCTTAAACCTGGAAACCAGTGGTTTCATAGACAAATTCAAGACTCAGCCATAATCAAATGGGCTCAGCACAGCATGTTATTGCACATCAACAAGGCTGTGGTAACTGTCCACTACAAATACAAGATAATGTGACATACGTTAGCCCACAGTGAAAAGGGGCTAACCTAAGCCAAATTACTCTCAGTGTGCCATGGGCTAAGAGCATTTGCACAGGCATTTATTGAGACAGTTAACCAGAGTAATTTGATCATATGTCTGATCTCAAAGACAAAATAGACTCTAAATTGCTAGTATGGTATATGGGAAATGTGGCCATGACATTCTGTTGCACTATCATCTGACCTAACAAGAATGTAAAAGATACACTCTCTTCTTGGTATTAACACAGCATTTTACCAGCCTGAATTATGAACACAGAATGGGGGAAATATATATATATATATATATTTAAACCTATAAAAATGCAGTTTATTCCTATTTCATAAGGCGCAACTTTTTCTAGTAATTGTAATCTGTAACATTACAGCCTTAGGAGGTAATTTACTAAATAGGACAAAATTAGCTGATTTTTGGTCCATTTAAAGCAACACTTCTGTTGAAAACATATAAAACGCGTTAAAGTAATCTCTAAAGTCTTTACCCCTGCTTGAGATTTTAATTTACTCAGAGTTAATAAATTATCCCCTTTCAGAAGCTATTGAAAATTTTCACTTAAATCCTTTTTAAAACTTAATGTGCCCAATTGAATCTTAAGCAATTTATACACACATACACAGAGCTTGAGGTGGTCACCATTCTAAGGTGAAGGCTGAAAGGAGGTTAGATAAGCACCAACTCCTCTTCCCTTAGGGATTGCTGGGGTGCTATTAGTGAAGGTGAATTCCCTCCTTCCTCAGAGCCCTCCCCCTACATATGCACCGGTCTGGCTTTTGAGTAATTACTTTTCCACAGCTGCATTTAGCAAAATACCCTGTTCAAAGCCCAGGCCCATTTTCTTTCCTGCTGAAGGATGTGACTGCAATCAGGGAAGAGAACAGCAAATCTGGATCACCCCAGTATTCAGGTTAGCTGGGACACAAAAGCTTGCTTCATCTCAGACATCTCTGTGTTGCATTTGCACACTTATCAGAAATTTTTTTTTCAAGCTATCAATTATTATATTTGAGCATTGGATCCTTGCTCTAGGGAGCCCTTAGCAAGCTGTAGCAAAAATCAATCCAGTTTTACAACTTTTACCTTGGCACAGCCCCAGCTCTTTATCTACCTCTCACAGTTACTTAAAGATGTGGTGCCTTTTTTTCTGGAGTATAACTACATTCCTGAGTAGGACTTGCCCTTGATGCATGTAATGCCCTTTTTCCTTTATTAGGGTTAATCTGCGAATCTGCTTTGGTTTGCTTTTCCATGTTTGACAATTGGTGTGTCTGTGGCAAGGTTTCTGTGGCTGGGTACCCACCTCTCCCAGGCAGTGTGAATTTCCAAGCATGTATTTCTCGTGGCAGCCGGAGCCTCTTATTTCAGGGAATGGGCACGCGGGTTGGAGCCCACTTTTGTTCAAATTGCTTAAACGTTGGCTGCAACTGCAGTAGTGGCATCTGAAAATTTCTCCATGTGTTTATTCTGAGCTTTATTTTCCCAGCAGCAACCCTACCTAAGAGGTGACCAAGCCAGACATCCCTCTCAATGTGTGTAGGTGCATGAGGCATCATTGCCAGCACACCTCGAGGGCCATCTTCATCAAAGAGGTTATGAATCCCAACACTGGCAGCAGTGTTTCAAAAGACAGACACTATAGCTGTCTCAAAAGGCTACTGACTCCCATATGGTAGGGAACCTTGGATAGCAAAAACTGGTCTTAGATATTACTGTGTCAGTGTGGGCTGCAAAAACAGACAGGAGATGCTGGGCATCACTGGAGTTATGAAGTAAAATGCATTAAAAGAGAAAATCTGTCAGAGTTGTACTTTGAAGGGGTTTTATGTTTATTTTAGAACCAGGCACAGTCTCTATTTCTCTATTGAACACGCATGTGGAAGCTCACAGAGCCACTAATCAGATTGCACACATTTCCATGTTTCTAATTCTCTACTTTTCAGCTCAAAAAATGTGTTTTACCACTTCCCATTAGAGTTACTTTATTAAATTCCCTCACAGCAGTTAGCTTGAAGGCTAAAAGACATCCTTTAATTTACACCATGCAAGTTTATACAGAGTGAATGCTGTAAAGTCCATAAAGCATGAGTTTGGCTCACTGCTTCCAGCCTGCTTGCACAAACCAGCCATGGCTGAAAGGGTGCAAGTCCATAGTGACACACGTCCATCATCTTTCTCTGCTGGAGGGGAGATGCTTCCTTACATAAGGCAGCAGGTGCCAATCTAATGCCATGGGAGCTTGATGTGAGTGGTGTGTCCACTAACAGCTACACAAAGCAAACCAAATCCCTGCTGCCTTCAAGTATAATGTGTAGTATAATCTCATTAGTACATACTCATTTTTTCAGCAGTGGCATTTTAGAGAAAGTAACTAATGAAGCTTCCCCTCCTCACAGGCTATATGGAGCTAGCTACCTTTGAGCTTTAGAGCTCCTAAGTGAAGAAGGAGATAGTTGGATCAGTCCTATGGAGTATCCTTCCAAAAAAAAGAGCTGATATTTTTGGTTTGATTCTATTTGGAGCCCATTTCTCTGTCTTTCCCTTTAGTCAGTATATGTGACAGAATGCCAGTGGCAGAGACCTTAAATCAAGTGGTTAGCCACTTGCAAACAGTCACTGAAAAGAAAAAAAGTTTATTCTTTTCCATCTTTCACACTTTCTTACCTGTCTTTTACCTGTTTAATTTAAAATATGGTTTGATATTACCCAGAGTTGTGTAGTGTTAGAGAGGTTTGACAGCTAGCTGTATTTTAGGGGCAGATGAAATGGTTCATATTCTCAGAGAAAACATAAGGGATCTTTTAGAATAAAATGTACTGTAAAAATGTACAGTAGCATTACTGAGAATAATATTTCCACTCTTTTTTTTTTTTTATTGTGGCAAAAAATAACAGAAGAAACAAGTACATATTCTGACCTCAATGTAGGCAAAAAAGGGCTGGATAGTGGGACCGATTCTATTTACTCGCATAATCAAACTTTGCAGGCAAAACTAAGGGGAATTTATATTTTGTGACTCATGCTAAGAAAAAAGAAGGAACTCAAAATTTAGGCTCAAGCTTCTGATTTCATTTTCTAGTTAAGGTTGGAATGCTTGCTGGAACTTTCTCCTTCCTAGTTTTCTGTCATTCAGGAACCATGAAGTAAATATTTATTAACATGGGAACCCTCCTCCCTTCCTTCCCTTCATATTTGTGCTTCTTATGCTAATGAACTTACTTTAACAAGAGAACCACATTCCTCCTGGGTCTACATCAGTTCTGGTGCCAACACATTAGTTATTTAAATGTAGTTTTATATTAATTTTTCATATTGTAATGCATTGTTCCCTGCAAATATACATGTAGCTGGTTTTCAACAGTAAACAAATATATGTTAAAGATATTGTTAGCTGAACACCTTTCATCTTTTATTTTGCTTCCTGTGATAAATGGTGGTCATTTCTCACTCTTGCCCTCTGTCTTTTCTCAACCATCGTGTTTCCCTTCTACACTTTTTCTGTGGCGACCACCATAAGGGTTTTGTTTCCTGTTTTCCCAAGCAGGCTATTAAGGCAAATACAGAATTCTGAAACTGTATATTTGCCATGAATTCAACATCTACCTCTAGTATCCTCAAAGTCTGGTATAAAGGTTTGCAGTCATTGATTTGGGAAATCCAGTAAACCAAACAGGAGTTTAGCAAAAGGTGAAAAACACATGCTCTTGAAAAACAACCTTACTAGTACAACAATGATATTTAGGAAAATATAAGTGAGGTTATTGTACCATTCTCATCTTAGTTTCTCACCAGTAACAAAAAAAGGCGTACTAACTACATACCTGCATATGTATCTGTATGATACAGTACCACAGCAATATCAAAAGAAATCTTCTTGTTTACTAAATTACTAAATGTAAATAGGTAAAAATGACAACTACTGTCCTCTGTGAGGTGGGAGCTGTCATATCCAAAAGATATGTTTTTAGACTAAAAAGTAGAAACTAGACCTGATCACATCTCATACTGCCAGGGCTACTATTTAGTATATCAAAAGTTTGGGCCCTGCTACACCCAGACTGGTCCATTTTGAGTCATTTAAAATTATCAAATATTTTGATCTCAGGAATGGATTTCTATTATGGAATTTGATAAGAAGGCTGAAGTCTTCAACAATATTCTCCTGAGATTCCTCAAGAAACACAGACATTAAACAATGAGCTATCAGCTGAGGTGTATGAGAGACATCCCTTTATGAGTTTCAGTGCTAAGGAAGTAGAAGTCAGTTAATGAGTTCTCAGTCTTTGAAAGAGGCATCACAAATGATTCAGACAGCTACAGTGAGTCTGACTTCCCTATCAGGTAAATGAAAGAAACTATTACAAAGGAGAGAAATAACAGATATCTAGATAAATATGATATATTACAGGGAAGAACCAACTGAGCTTCTGTCAAGGGAGTCCACTCTCCCAGATCAATGGAAGTTCTTTGAGGAGTCATAATGGCTGGGGAGTATGGTGACCCAATGACTCCGCACTTACATTTTGAAAAAGCATTCAGCAAAGTCCCTTAGAAGAGATTTCTAAAGAAATTAAGCTGTCATGGGTAAGAAGGAAGACCATCTCTTGGATTAATAATTGGTTAAAAGCAAAGAAAACCTGGGTAGGAATAAAGGGTTGGTTTTCACAATGAAAAGCTATTAACAGCAGGGTTCTCTGTGCCCTTGGCATAAGTGTTGTCCAGTGTGTTAATTAATGACCTCAAACAGAGCGCAAATAGTCAGGTGACAAAATTTATGAGTGAGACGAAGTAATTCAAGATGCTCAAAACTGGTACTAATGATAGAGTATTTCAGAAAATATTCACAAGTCAATAGTGAATGAAGTTCAGTAAATGACTACACAGTAGTGTATACCTGATGCAGGCTGAGCTAACTGCTACCACCCAGGAAACATATGTTGGAGATGGGGGTGTTTCTCAGCAAATATTAACTCAATGACAAGAAGAAGCCAGAAAGACAAACCAACCTGATCCTTAGTATTACGTGCAGTTTAGCTTACTGGAATTTTCCTAGATTATAGGAAATTTAGGGGAAAACTGTGAGAGGAGCAAATTGAGAAAGATTAGTAGGATGGGGTAGTTTCGATATGAGGAAGGACTCTACAGTCTGAAACTCTTTAGCAGTGGGGGGATACGACCAACATCTAGAAGTCCATTTGGAAAATGGGAATATTGTTTTTTATAACTGGAGAACAAGTAGTCACTCACTGAAAATATTAAATGACAAGTCTAAAATAGATGAGAAAAGCATTTCTTTTTCTCACTGAAAGAAATGGTGTAATTCATGGATGATGGAAGACCAAAAAAAAAAAAAAAGGTCTAAAATGATGTTAGAGAAATTAATGGATGATAAATCCTTTAAAGTTTTAGACACTGTTAATACTCACTTTTTCATTGTTCAACTCTTGAAAGGATTGTTCTATACTTAAGCTTTTCTCCAGTAATACATGGAGGTGAGGTCAGGTCACTTTAAGAAAAATGGTACTTGATTAAATGAAATTTTAGCCCAATAAATAAAGCCCCTATGATTGTAATAATTTGCAATTTTCAAGCAAAAAGTTTTCAGACGCTAACAGTTTCCTTCCCTGTCATTTAAAAATTATAACTTTTAATGACAATTTCAAGAAGTGGAGGTAGGAAAATGCTGATTTTTTTAAAAAAAATTGTGGTTTTTCATTGCCAGTGTAAACTACTTGCTAATCAGCATTCTGAATATTCGGAAAGAGAAAATGCTCTAACAAAAGTTTATACACACGATCTGTATACTTTGACTTCTTAAGAATTTTCCTGCATTTCAGTTCACTGACTAAAATCTTGTTTGCCTTAGTCATTATAGTAACTTCTATTAATTCTATTAAGCTACGTAAACTAATCCACTCATTCTCTTTGTGTCAAAATAAATGTCCATAGAGCATAATAAATCAAATTAATTTCCAAGGAGGAAAAAGACATCTACTATTTTTATTAAAACTCTGAAAGTCAGGAAGGTATAGTTTAAGCAGTGTCAGCCACATCAGTTCTTCCACTGTGTAAGAAACCTCTAGAGGACAAAGCATTGATCATGCCTGTCCAGAAGGGAGTGGCAGACAGCAGCTCTGCATCTAGAGGAACTCTACAGGCGGGCAAAAGACAAAGCAATGAGATGGATTTTCTGTCCAGCCAATCTACTGGTGAAGTACTCAAGCAGGGCCTGAAATATCTGAGGTATGTGTTCATGCTTTTGGTCTCCCATGGCAGTTATCTTTCTTCTTCATCATCCTTAATTGTTTCTATAAAAAGGGAATATGTGGAATGATGTCTCTTTTTTTTTTCTTAATGCATACAACATCAGGATTATGTTTTGAAATAGCTTCCATTTCTCACTCTTTCTTTTGTGTCAGTTTTAGTAACCAAAATAACTGGGAAAGAATATTGAGAATATTGACAGAAAACAACCAGATAAAAACAGAAAATACAATAGGATGCAATGCAAAAAAAGGAGTATAAGCTGGAAAAAACTGAAAAGTTTCAGCGTGTATTTTTCTTGTTGTCCTTAGCTGCTGAACTTTATTTGTCAGTGAAATAAATGAATAAGTTTTCTTCATCTCTAGTGACTGCAATCCTATCTCATGATAAGATTAAATTCTTGCATCATAAATCAACACATAGAATTAACATTAGGAGTCTGTCAACCAACCCTAGAAAATGTCAATTGATTATATTCTATTCCTAGGTCTCAATAATTGTAATTTGTCCCATGTATATGTGTTTTATATTTAAATGTATTTGTTTAAACAGAATGACAATCACAGTAAGAATTACCTAAAAAGTTCAGTGGTAAGATGGAAAGAGTGAAGTCATGAGTCAGCCACAATTTTAATAGCTTTATCTCCTTTTTGTTTCTTGTTCTTGTTCTTTCTTTTTCAGCCACAAAAACGGGTTTTGTTGAAGGTTTGTTTTTAAAATACTCAAAAGATTTCCACTAGCATAAACAGGTTCTCATTTGCTTGTTCTAGGCTCCAAAATCTTATCCTTCCTTAGCTACTTGTGATTCAGCACTGTGTATTGATCAGACTGTACACAATCCTCCTATCCACACAATGTGGGGGTGGTTGGTTTATAAAGTATAATTCTTGTGCATTACTCCTCTTTAGTGATACAGGCTGCAGAGCTATTTTGGGATTGCTGTGCTTTGGAACATGTACTTTTTCTCCCCATTTTCCCAGGCACAGGGTCAGCAAGAGGTAAGAAACACCCAGACAGAGATAAAGTTTCTTGTCATCCTTTGGGCCTTGTCAACTGCTGACACTGCCTTGCTCACTTCTGCTGAGAGAGCACATGGGGGTCATAAAATCTGCTCCATGGAGCAGTTCAGTGACTTGCAAATCTGCAACAGGCTCATGAGGTAGGCATGTTAATATGACCCTGCTTTTGTCAATTGGGTGCTAAGAAATTATCACACTCCTTCTCACTTCCTTTGAGCTCAGTATTGATGCACTTCACTGCCTATTCCCTACCTAGTCACAAGGACAACCCTAAAACTGGCTGGGTGAAGACAGAAAACAGAGCTAAATGTCGTGTGCCAGCTATTCCATACTTGCTAATGACCCTGAGGTTTAGACAGGAGAACTCAGCTTACATTTGTTACAGAAATGGGACTTCAGTGGTGTACACACAGTGAAGGATAAAGGCATCCCAGCAGGGTGGCCACTGCAGACATGACCAGCTTGGCCACCAGCCCCAGACATGTACTTCACCCTGGAGGAATCCTGTGACACAGTAAAGCACAGCTGGGCAAACAGACTGGAGCAGATTAATAGCAGTGGCAGAGCTTTGAATTTTGTCCCATTAAACTCTCAAATTAATAGCCTACATCCTAACAAGACTGTACCTGTTGACTACTGTGCAGAGGCAGGTGCGTGTGTGATTTGGTTTTGTTGTTGCTGTTTATTGTGGATTATTTATTGTGATGCAAGTAATTACATCTCACTTTGTAATTTTTCTGTGCCTTAGAAACTTGTTTTTAACTATACTGCTCTGTTTTTATATTAATTGTATAAAAAGAGATCAGAAGGAAAACAGTAAAGGGAATAAGTGGCATGCTTGTATTGTTTTTCTAGTTTGGTCCCAAAGTTATACACAGAAATTAAGAACAAATATATCACCTAACTATTCTTGACTCTCATTCTTCCCATTCACTCATCTCATATATCACCCACCAATCAACTTACCTTACATTCAGATCTCCTTAAATGAGCTAACACCTCAGTATTTCCTGCGCTTATAGAAAGAAAAAAACCAAAGATAATCTCTGTGTTGTTGCAGTCAGTTGCAGTGAAGCTTCCTATTGTCTTTTTACAAAGTTTATAGCCCCCTGGCTTGGAAAGGCCAGATTTATTGTTGCCTATTTACTGGCATGTGAATTTATGAGTGTTCAGCTTTAAAGCCTGGTATAAACATACCAGCACTGTCTTGTCACTCGGTGCTGCCCACTGTTTTGGAGCAGAAGTCACAGAGTGTAGCACAGAGAACTTGCATAGCTTTCATCAAGCTGGTACAAGGAAGACCCGCTCTACTTGTGCCTGATGATGCAAGCAATGATGACAAAGATGCCCTCACTGAACTTAGAAAAGGAAAACTTCATAAGACAGAAAGATAAGATTTTATAAACTTGAATTATGACAAGCCCATGATTTCTATCTCTGTTAAAATAATTTTTTCAATTAATGTAGTGAATTAATTAATTAATGTAGTGACCTTTCTGTCTAAAACAATGAATTTATTTACAGTAGTTAATGAAATATTGTGTAGAAGGGAGGGGTTTTTTATGCAATGTATATATTCTTTCAGGTGGATTTTGGTAGTCATTCTATGAAAACGTATTCAATAAACTAGTAACCACGTAATGAGAGATAAGCCTTTTAGCGGATCAAAAAATGGCTAGGAAGCAAAGGTGTGACTATATTGGTCATTTAACCTTGCTGTCAAAGGATCATTAGCAGAAAGTTTCAGGGCAAGTTATGCTCAAAATTTAGCTCTAAAAAGCTGTCAAAATATATTTCTGTTGGCATTTGCAAATCTGCATTCATTCTTTAAAATATTAACATTTCTCTACTGTATCCAGACAAAATTCATCTGTCTTAATACCATTTGATATCTTCCCAAAGGTTGTTGCAGCCCAGCCATGAGGAAACATGAGAGCAATATAAAATTGTGAAATCACAAAATGGCCTGGGTTGGAAGGGACCTGAGAAATCATCTGGTTGCAGTCCCCTGCCATAGACAGGGATCCTTTTCACTAGACCAGATTGCTAAGAGCTCCAACCAAACTAGCCTGAAACAGTTCCAAGAATGGGGCATCCAGGTATGGAATTGGAACGAGATGATCTTTAAAGTCCCTTCCAACCCACACCACTCTGTGTTTCTAGGAAATCATCAATGAGTGAAAAAAATCAAAACCACAGATTAGAAGAGGTCCAGTTTGAAGCAATATGCATTTTCAGTTACTTAAATCCTTTGGTGGGATCCTTAAAGTGTAGATTAAAGTTCTGACCTAAAGGATAGAGGAGGCGTGATCCTTTAGTCATGTTACACATGTCTATTTTCAGTGGCGTCATTAGCAATTGCTTTAACTATTGTGTTCGTAATTTATCTTTTCAATTTCTTGAGTATTTTGGTTCAGATTTCACTTTTCTTACAGACTCTGGTATCCTATCCCAAGGATAAAAGTGTCAAGCCTGAGATAATCTCTTTAAGAAAAACCCGAGGGATGGAAACATAATTTTCTTTTTGCTTGTTTTTTGGCATTAGTTCTTGCAAGTAAAATGAAAGACTTGATTTTAAATTCAAGGCCAGATCTTAAGAAATAGTGGGCCCTTGCATATCCCAGTGGCTTCAGTGAGATCACTGCATTTCAGGACTCATCCCCAAGACTGGATTTGATGCATTGTTTTTGTTTCAGTATAGCTTTGCTAAGGAGTAATCCTTTGAGAATTTACTGCCCTTTTGGAGAATACTCCCGGTTTCATGTACATATTAGTCATTTTTTTTCCTTTGGCCTTGTCAAACTGAGCATGTTATTTTGTTGTTTGATAAGACATATATCATTTTATGAATTAACCATTTATACATGAATCAGAATATAGGCTGAAAAGTATAGATAGGACCTTCTTCCAGCAATACTGTAAAAGAGTTCATATATTTTGATCATTTCACCCCCTACCCAAGCTCCCATTAAAGGAACTAGACCTGAAATAATTCATAGCTTTGACATTAAAACTGTCATAGTTCTTCAGGGCTAACACAGCGGAGAAATAACTTCTCAGCAGTCTGCCAGTCTGGGGCAGGGGGTTAAGACTTTGCTTTCTGAAGATTAGAGAGGAGCTGTTTGTTTGTTTGTTTAATCAAAGGAAAATTAAGTTCTGCAAAAGTTGGTGAGACTGTCCAGTAAGCCTTGTATTACTCTGTCCTATTTACAACAGGCCAACAGGTAGAAACGTAACAAAAAAGCTCACCTAGAAAAATTGGTGTTTTGACTTACACGAAAACCATTAAGGAGATTGGTATAAGTCAGAGGGGTAGCAACAGAAGAAGGGGCAATACATCTAAACCTCTTTATTAGTGCTCTTTCTTCCCTATGCTACTTGCATGCAGATGATTCCTGCTGCAGATAGGGATATTCTGTTGAGAGTCTTAGTTACTTAGTGCTGATCACTAGCTGTGGGTCTCACTGGCATTTTCAAAGGTATTTGGCTGTAAATTCCCATTGACCAATCCCAGACTGACAGGACTAGACCAATAACATGTGTGTAGAATTTCACATGCCTTTTAAAATATTTCCACATTAAAACACTTTGAAGAATTCAAGATTATCTCCTCAGAATATTTATAAGACAGATTCATTGGGGAATTCATCCTGTTCTGTGCAATAGTAGCAGCACAAAGCAGCCTTAAAGTCAGCTTAGGCATCTCTTTGAGGATTTCTCTGATGTACAGAAATCCTGTAGTAATGGCTTTTTCCCTTTCCCTCACTGCAAGTTCCACTTCAAAGATGTTTGGATGGTGTGACTACTGGAGAGGAACTTACTGCAAGTTTCTGTGCCCCAGGTATAGCCTACCGTTATCAGAAGGAGTTCTTGGGGCTCTCAGGAATCAGCAATACCTCAAGGTAGCCTTGAAACTACTTTAAATTACCATGAAATCCAAAGGTCAGCCCCAGGATCCTGAAGTTTGGAGATGTGCTTCTCCTCCTGTCATTTTCCCTAGAACTTATTCCAAATTGCCTCCTTTTCTGAAGTTTTAGCCCAGTGATTCTAGTTTGCACCCTGATAGTAGACAGACTTTTTTCTTTCATCATCAGTGGAGATGTAGAGTGATTTTGATTAATGACTTCATTGTCCCCAGCCAGCAAGAGACTTGCCTTTTTCAGTTTGCATCAGAATGGATGCTGAACTGACTGTGAGCCTCTAACTGGCAGTAGATTTCACCTGCTGAGAAGGGAGGAAATTAGTCAGGGAAAAAAATGGTCACAAAATAATACTGATTTACTCTATCTTCAACTAGAATGTCAGTGGATGCAAAAATTTCCCTAAACTTTCACAGACTTTTTTCCTAAGTCTATACATGCAAGAAAGAAACTGTTTATGAGAATCAAAGTAATCTTAAGAATCAAGTAAATTCCCATTTAATTCTTTCATTTCACAATTTTTTTCTGTGTATTGTTAATAAGAAGGAGAGTAAAGACAAGGGTGAATTTACAGTGATATTAGCACTAAGGTATTTTCCTGCCTGTCCCTACTCTTCCAGTGAGGAGACTGAGCCTGTCTCGGGAATTTTGGGAATACTGGTTTGTTGTTATGCATGTAAGATTTTAACATATAATGCCACAAAGTATTAAAGCCAGTCACAGGTCATGCCTGAGTCTTTTAAACCTCAGCTAGATCTACTCTTGACATTAAAGAACTTCTTAGAGACATGGTGATTAACAATAGCTTTAACTGTAGTGACCATGAAATTGTGGAGCACAACATCCTAAGGTAGGAGAGTAGCAAAAGGAGACTCTTCTCCTCAGAAAATCAGAATGCACCACATTCATGTCACAATTGCTACATGGGATCGCATGGGCATCACCTCTGGAGGGTGAAGAAACTCTGGAAAGCTGACAAGCCTTTGAATACAACCTCCTCCAATCACAATTATGGATCATCATGTTACCAAAATAAGTAGGGATGTCAGGAGACTAGACTGGCTAAACAGGGAGCGTGTGGCTGAGCTTCAGTTTAAAGAAAGGGTAGAATATAGGAGGTGGAAGGAGGGATGGGACACAAAGGAGGAATTTATAAACTTTGAGTGTTGAGTGATGATGTCAGGAAAGCCAAAGCTCACCTAAGGCTGATGTCTACCAGGGTCATGAAGCGTTCCATAGCCCAAGGTGCATGAGGTATTTACAGTAAGTCAGGGGAGGCCATCAGCACTGGTGACACCACGCCCAGAGTGCTGAGATTGAAGCACTTTTCATATAAGGATACAGTGGGAGATGGGACTGTTCAATCTGAGGAAGAGAAGGCTCAGGTGGGATCTCATCCATGTATATAAATACTTTAAGGGAGGGTTTGAGGAAGATGCAGTCAAACTTTTTTAAGTGATTCCCAGTGACAGAACAAGAGGCACTGGGCACAAACTGAAGCAAAGCAGTCTCTATCTGAACATCAAGAAACACTTTGTTACTGTGATTGTGACTGAGGACTGAAACAGGCTGCTCAGGAGTCTCAATCCTTGAAGTAGGTGACCCAGCCTGAGCAGGAATGGTAAAATGAGATGACCCCCAGATCACAGAATCACAGAATATTCTGATTTGGAAGACATTTACAGGGATCATCAAATCCAGCTCTCAAGTGAATGGCCCATATGGATGCTACCTTGATTGTCACCATGCTCTGACCAGCTGAGCTAATCTCAGTTGTTTCCAACCTCAACCATTCTGTGACAACAAGAAAATCTCCTACCACTTGGATATTATGGAGAGTGGAAGAACAGGAAATGCATTTTGAATGGCACTAAATGGCTGTTATATTTTTACATGAAGGGAAAGACTTCCTAGGCTGACAAAGTTTAGATAGCTTTTATTCCTTAGCAAGGTTTTTCCTAAATGATAATTAAACTTTCTAGAAAAGGAAGGATATGAGGGGGCAGATGAGAAGGTGATAATGTGCACATCCACAGATAATATACCATTACTGGCAGTTAGCTTGTTACAGGATGTGAAAAAAGCTACGAACATACAAAGAATGTGAAGTTAATGTTAAAACGTAAAAGTTGGAATATTCTAATCATTTAGCCACGTGGTTTATCAAATTTCTGCTTCTTAGTGGTAATTGTTGACCACCAGTCTGTGGTGGAACAAGCACCAAAGTCAGTATTGCATTCACTCACATACTGCTCACATTAGTCAAGGTCTTGACATTGTGTAACAAGAATTACACAATCACTACACATATAAATAACTAAAGGCGTCTTAACATCGATTCACCACACAAATAAATCTGCAACCCAAACTTCTAAATGGCTGCAAATTGTGCCTGTCATGATGCCAGCTGAAGCGTTGTTTCTGTTAACCTGGCTGGTGTACACTTTGAATTTCATTTCAGTCAGTGAAACTCAAAGACTTGAGGTAACTGAAACAATTCCAGGGGACCCTTGCTGTCCTCCCTCTCATCTGCAAGGTCATCTGCCCAGCTCTTTGGAAGACGTGATAGGGGATCTTGGCCGCTCAGAGCCTGTGATACTAATCAGCCCCTCCAATTGCTTCAGGGCCCTCAGAGCTTTCCTGTTCACATTGTTAGGGACACCTCCAAGAAGACAGCCTTGGGGTAAGAGTTGCCTTGCAAATAATATCCTTGTTGGTTTGTGCTGTGGCAGTTGCTCCTGATAGAAACAAAGCCATATGTGAAAATGCTGAACTACTCCACAAAATCTCTGTTCCTTCCAGCAGACTGTTTTCCCAAGCAGAGGATGCATTCAGAGAGCTTCTGAATAACACAAACGAAGGAAACAATTGTTACAAGAATGACTTTCAACACTTAAAAATTGCTTTCTGAACCTGTTTGAGAAAGTCATCTAAAAGGGTAGTCTTCTTTCATAACTCCTTTATAATAACACACAGCTGGATGAAAATTCATCTCAAACAATACTTACTTTTGTCTTTCCTTATTTACCATCATTATCATTACTTTTTACTTTGGTTAGCAGATGTTTCTTTAGTGCTCTGACATTCTTTATAATT
Source organism: Hylia prasina (assembly GCA_013397195.1). NCBI lineage: Eukaryota > Metazoa > Chordata > Aves > Passeriformes > Sylviidae > Hylia > Hylia prasina. Next base: position 208,174 of record VYXD01013509.1, read on the forward strand.
TGCATATTTTTTCATTTAACTGGCAGAAAAGTCAACTTACTGTACAATATGCACCTTGAATTTAGCACTTATAAGTATGTGGCATATGTAACAGGAAAAGATCTTCTGATATCCCCAATACATTTTTAATGTACAAATTTAACATACTTTTTAAAATTCATGTATTTTCGCTTTTCTTTGTGCCATGAAAAAATGTCTGATTGTTTAGAGCACAGCTCATATCCAAGGAGGAATCATTCTGTGTCTGCAGTATAAACTCATAGCATCCAGGATATGGCTATGATGAACAAATCAGTAATTAATTGGGCATTCATTCCAGTGACCTGTCAGCATTCAAATGCTTTAATTAGATGGAGAAATGGAGGCAAGTAATGAGGGCCAAATCTGTATCCTTTTGAATACAGTGGCAAAACATCCACTTGCTGCAATAAGATTTAGTCCTAAATGCATGACAGCACACTATAGAAGATGTCGTCTCCACCAACTGTGGTTCAAGTGTATAATACTGATAATGTCACTGGCATTGTATCTTTCGTTAAGGAAACAATGATGCTCTTAGGAAGCTTTTTGTCTGCTCATGCATACAAAACAGGCAATTTTCATGAAGTATTAATTGCAAATTATCTAGTATAAATGAGTGTCCCAAAAAGAAAAACCTACTTTATACTGTATCTGCTGTTTATTTCATTATTAGTATTCATTGTTTTGCTTATGTGGTACAGCTGAAAGGAAACACCATATCCTGTGTCAAGGAGTCACACTTTAAACATGCAGGTGCATAGAGACCTGGAGGATTTTTCCTATTCCCAAGCTTTTTCATAAGTATTCAAGTACATATGTGTCTAAATGTACACCAGAAACACTTGCCTACCTAAGATTTTCTTTACATATTGACCAGTTTCAGTTTCCACACACAGATAAACCATATTAAAAATTACCACATGACTAAAATGCTGGTGATATATTTTGTTTCCTTTGTCTTCTAAAGCTACTGACTGTAGCTCAACACCTGTTTGTTGCTACCTACCATTAACTTTACATTTGAAGTGCAGGTTGGAACTATTTATTATGAAAAACATAAAAAAGTTTTGAAAATTGATGTAACATTTGACATTTTTTCAAATTAAATGTATATTTTTTTTCTAAAAGTGTTTTTAGTTTCACTGTCTTTTTTAAACAACCCTTCTAATTTAGCATATATATAATGAAGTCCATGGCAAAAATGCAGCGCACACAGAGGTACCCCAACTACCTTTGAATGAGGAACATATATCCATCCCAGAGAATCACAGGCCTCCAATAGTCTTCCTCCACTTTTGTCTCCTCATAGCTGTTAGAAACAACCTTCTTGTTTTTCAGTGTGTTAATACCATTTATTCATGACCATCTTATCCAATTCTCTTCTTGTGCATATAATGTCCTCTTCCTCGTCGTTTAAGAAGAATTTTTCCTTTATGGTTTTAAGCATATACTGAACTTTATTTACAAAACAAAAACTTTCTTTAGTAGCCTTCACCTTATAAGACTAAGCCACTGCAGGTGTCCTGTCAAAAGCATGGTTTCTGTTCCTCTGAATAACCACGCGTTCTTCTTTGTTAAGTGTAATTGAATCAAACTGTATGGAATTTTTAGATGAAATCCCAAAAGTAAAGAAGTACTATTACTTTTTGATCCCTCCTGAAAATATCCCATGTGATATATTTGGGGATTTGGTTTGTACTTTTCACAGACAAGTCGATCTGAGGTTCACAGGTTCTCTGTGATCCACTGATATATCCTATGTATTTCCATCCCCTGTCATTTCAAAATGATGAATTGTCAGCCTATAACAGAAATTCTTGTTATTAGTCCTCAAGTACACGACTTGGCAATTTGTACAATTATACCTCATCCCTTCTTTTCTAGTTCACTCATCTATTCCAATATTATATTCTGATCCCTATATAAATTACTGTTTCCAGTGCTTTGTCACTGGCTGTTTTCATTCTTCTTCAAATGACTGACACAAGCCCTCAACCCCTCCCCACAGATATCTTGTACTTTTCCTCATAACCATCTCACTGAAGTAAATCTGTTTCACATAGATTTTGTTCCAGATGAAATGTCACAAGCTGTCTTAAGGATATGGTCAAGCAAACTTTATAACAGCTCCCAAACATCTGAATCTTCAAAAATTTTCAGTTTCAGACTAGCATTTCACGTATATAAACATTAAATTCCTAAAGGAAGAACTTTAGTAAATCCCTTGATACATTTCACTTCTTTCTAGTTATAGGATCATTACTAAGATTCCCCCTCTCCCATATCCTTCCCTGGACTTCAATAAGGTCTTTGGGTTTTGGATTTTTTTTCTGATCCTTCCCATAAGTGCCTCACATAGCTTTTATAACTTTGATGAGAATCAATTTGGGTGCCATGCTCAGTTTTGGGAAATCTTTATTATTTCCATTTCTAAGAGCCCCCATCTGGGAGCAGAACATCTTCCCACCCCTGCTGAGGGCTGAGGTCTCACCACTAGCACTGTTAAGACAGAGTTCTTCTGACTATGGCAACTTAAAAAGTTCTAGCCAAAAGGAAGAAGAGATCAGTATCTGACATTTATAAAGTTCTGGGGCTAGAAAGGATAATAGTCCATATAGTTACCTGAGCCAAGCCTTAGATCATGGTGACTGAGGAATCTTGCCCCAGCTGTAGGACAGTGGCATCATGGCTGAGTACACCTGTTTCAAAACATGCATCCAAAATTGTTTTGTTTGACTTTGAAACTGAATAAATCTCTGCTGAGTTCATTAAATATCTACTTAGCATTAGCCCTATTGCCTGAGTAAGCTCACCAGAGTCCAGTGTTTCATAGCTGCTTACTCAGCTCAGCTGATGTATTACCCTATCTGCTCAGAAGCTGCCTAAAAACTAGAACCAGGAGTTCCTGAGCTCCGATAGATACTTACCCTAGCAATCTGAGGTTTGATTTTGATTTGTTTTCCACTGAATGCCTTCAAATACTCCTGGAGAGAGCAGGGAGAGTTGCACAGGCTCTCAGTATCTCTATGTCTAACATACATCAGGCTATCACACCATCTCTCAGTCTTGTGACAGCTGGGAGATTTCTTCTTGTCGTCTAGTCCCCTTTGGCAGATTTATACACAAGATTTTTGTTACTAAAGTGGCAATCAAGAGGTTTTAGCTCAATGTGCTGGTTTCCAAGGTCCCATATATCATTATATGCCATCTTTTGATAGGGTTTGCCACAATCAACATGTGGCATGATGTTTGTCTGCATCAACCCCAGCAAAGGAGGTTTTCCTTGTTGTAATTCCACAAGATATTAGTGATGGTCTGAAAGTCTTCATTTGAAATGATGAACTATTTTACTCCATGATGAGTGCACAACACAGACTGCCAAGGCAACCCTGTACAAGCTGCAAAATCTGCAGCAACTTTTCCTTCAAGCCCTAGAAAGTGATTGGCCAGTTCCTTTTGTCAAGATGCACACAGAAATCATTGTGCTCCTTTGTGCTTGATTTGTTTGGCTTTTTGCCAAAAGTAGGAGTCACCAAGATAATGCCATGTTTGTGTTGAGGGTTTTTGATGCTGCAAATTCTGACCTCAGGTGTGTAAGACCCCAGTGAGAGCTGAATCAGAAGTATCTCTTCACCAGCTACACCATTGACCCATGCAGATCACTGGCTGACCTAAGCACATCTGTTTTAGGACCAGTATCAACCATGGTTGGTCTCCAAAAATTATGGCCTCAGTTGGGTCATCTAATAAAGCAGCTGTTTTTGATTCTCCACCTAGTATATCTTACAGCATGACTTCCAAGTGAGCAATACATGGATAAACACAGAGATCATTGCAGGTATAATCTCTAGGCACCTTCTTTAACAGTACCTCAAAGTCTGTGTTTAGACACTGAAGAGTTTTATTGATCATATGGAGTATCATGGTCTCTTCCTTTAGACATTTGATACATGTACATGTATCATGTTTGTCAGTATCATGACTATGCAATAAACAAGTGTTTTCTTTACATGTCAGAATTATGTTTTTATATCATAAATTTTCATTCCCTAGTGTGTCCTCCTTCATTCATTATTCAAGGTTTTACACCCAAAGGGTCTCAGGGACCTATTTAATGAGCACAAATGGCACAGGGTGTAAAAATGTCTGCTATTTCTCCTTCAGAAATACAAATACTAAGTTACAAAATAATCACAATAATATTTATATAATTTATTATCCATTTTAGTGCCTCTTATCTGAGTATCCAAGTATTAAAGTAGCTTCCCAAAAGAGGAAGTTTTTCTCAAAAGATGAAGAACCTAAAAGAGGAGTTTGCTGTGTGGGGAGACTATCAGTGAATCAAAGTACATGACTTTTTTCCAATGTCACCATCACAACTGTGTTTCTTTTTCCCTCTAGCAGTGTTTGCCTGAGATTCCTCACCCTGCTGGCAGGTGTTGATCCAGCTGGGAAAGTGCAAAGTTTTTGCTGACTCAACAGTTAAGCCAGCTCATTATTTCACTTAGATGTAGGAGAAATAAAGAGAAATCATGACAGAGAGAGTGATAAGGTTTGGGTAAATATGTCCTGAAGGAACAAGGCACAAAGAAAACCAAATCCAAGGAAAAGTTTCAGGTTGTGGTTTCATAACAAATTCTTCCATTATGACCTTGTAAGGTCCTAATGAAATAATGAAACCTAAACAAAGTTTATTAATTAAGAAGCCCATTTGCCTGCACTCAAACATGCTTGAATATTTGTCAATATTATTTTTAAAGCTGCTTTCTCTTTCATGAATGTATATCATCCACCCATAATTCTTAGACAACATGTCTGCAGCCAGCTTTTGTGAACATGTTAATTAGAAAGCCTGTTCCAGCAGAGTTTCTGAGATGAGCAGCAAACAGCGCTGCTCATCCACCCCACCCCCACAGTAGGCGCACAAACAGCATGGCTTATTCAACAGAAATCACACAGAGAAGAGAGACCAGGTAGATTTGGAGTCTCAGAGCCATAATATAAAACTATAAATCCTGCCTACATAGGGAACTTAGCACCACGCTGACATTCAGTGATAAACAGTGGTCTCAGATCTTGGATTTTAGGGTTGCCTGGAGTATCAATAGTAGTTTGTTTCACAACATTGCAAAGAACTTATTTGGCCATAGCACACACAAATACACCAAAGTGTAAGCAGAGAGCTAATTCATCCTCTACCTTCCAAGAGGCAGAGAGGCAGCCGCCACAGAATGCACAACTTGCCTTAACTCAAGGTAATAATTTGGCTTGATAGATAAAATTTGGTTTGATGGATAAAATTTGGTATTAATAAATCATCTTCTTCAGCACAATTGATTTGCTAAGTGAATTCTTGGTTATTAACAACACTGCTAAAATCTTCCTGAGGTGAGGCAGTTCCATGTAGGGTGAGTTGATAACACAGAAATAAAACCCTGTAAAAATTTGAGTAGCTAAATATTGTCTTGTGAAAATACTGGGAATATAAGTGCTTGTGTGTAGGATTACAGGTGGTACATCTGTACTGAATACATTTCAGTTACTGTATATGTGCTTTGGGATAGAAAGAGTACAACCTAAGGAATGAAATGTGTAAATATTGCTTTAAGTAAAACAGTTGTACATAGTAAGGTAGGATATGAGCTTACTGGATCATGATTTTCCATGAAAATTTCTCTTTAGGCTTTATGGAAGGCAGAGTAAGACATTTTTGATAGTGTCCCATTGATTGGTGACATCTATTGTACTAAAAGACTTCATACTTAGCTCAGGGTTTATGACTTTGATAGAATTATAAATAAAGCTCTATTTCAGACAAGTAATGTAATAAAAAGAGGAAAGAAAAAGCAGGGAAGCTTCCTCCAAATTTCCAAGAAATAATACCATACTGCAAAGCTCTGTTGTTTATCATAAAAAAGGTCATGTTTCTAAAATAAAAAGCCCAAATGTGACATAAAAGTACTGAACAAGACTGGATAAATAAGTATAGTCCATTTACAGATTGAAAATTTGTGCTACAGTTTTGTCGTTAGTTGAACAATATAAGTTTTTCACAGAGTACTATCCTGAGCAGAGCCTGCGGCTTGTTTTAAAATAAGATAGGCAGAGAAAGATGATGCTTTGCAAAGTTACCTTCATGACGTGTGGGGAGAGGCTTCAATAGTTTTTTCTGCTTTTTATTTCCCCTGGAACCTAGAGGGTGAGAGGGCATTGGTTATGTGGAGAATCACTAAAGTCATGTTGTTTGGAAATGGGGCTGCATTTCTTCCAATCTGCTGTTGAGAAAAAAATAAATGATGGAAATACATTGTCTGTGATTTAAGGTTTTCCTTCTCCACTGCTGTTGACATCTGACCTCAGACACCCTTTCCAGCACTTTTCTTCACTATCTCAATATGGTTTTCACCTTCTCTTCCTGAATCCTTTCCACAGCCTGAGGAGGAATCCGGCAGAAACCATTTTCACATCAGGGCTGTCATTCTAAAATCTGCACCTTCTTGGTCATCCATTTTTAAAAATAACTATTCTCATGAAAAATACAGTTATCAGAACTGCTCAAACATAACAGCATTTCTGTCCACTAATGTTTACTCTTTCACCCTCAATTAATTCTTGCATTTTTGTTGTTTCTAAAATCCAGTTAAATTAACATTTCCTTTTAAGTTTTTGAAAACTCAAATCATTTATATATTTAGAAAGCTATCTGTTATCTCAACGAGGCATAAATTCACCTAAAATTTTCAAAATTTAAGAAAGTTTAAAAATTACTTCAGGTGTCAATTATTCTCTTTTACAATTGTGTGCATATTTCTTACACCTGTCGCTGTGGCATACAGAGCAGAAAAAGTCAGAACTCCCTATAAAAAAATGTGAACTGCTCTCCCTCTTACCAAAAAACTGTACTGGTAGAAACATCTACTTTTCATTTGGTTTTTGGGATTTTTTTTAATTTCTTTGAAAAAAAAAATCACATATTTGGAAAGTTTTATCTTCAGTAATAATGGGTCTGACATTTTTCTATCAGCATTGCTAAGACAGTTCTCTGGTTCCAGTTAGAAATCGTTGATCAACACTCATATAGTCCATCATTACCTTTGCATGAGAAATGCAAAGAATCCGTAAGAGTGTGAAAAAATATTTTCTTTATACAATACAACATCTTTATATTCTTTATATAGATGCTTGAAATACAGTAAAATGAAAAGTATATGACCCTCTTGCACATTGCCTCTCTCTACATCAGCATGGCATCACCAGGTTCACGAGAACAGAAGTTTAGGCTACAGCTGCTCAGGTTCAGAATAATACCCCGACCAAGTCTCAGAAAGAACTTCTAGTGAAAACATGCCCTTTCGCAAGTTTCACAAGTTGGGTTGGGTTTTTTCCCCACTGGGACATTCTGAGAGGGTTTTATGGTGTTTTGGGATTTTTTTAATTTTAACATTTCTGAGTTCCAATAAGTGTTCTGATACACAAAGAAAGCCCTACTTCCACTTCTATAAAGGATTCAGAAGCTACACAATGGTAGTGTGATAAGAACCACAACATTTGCAAGGCATTTTTCATGTTATTTAGAATGTGAAAACTCTGAGTAAGAATAAGGACATTTTTGCCTGAAGTGATCTAAAATGATTAGTGTTTCAAACATGGTTTTTTTCCTAGAAGTTAAAGAAATGTCTATTCGTATTATTTGTTTGCCAGTTTATCTTGGTTTAGTTTGTCTATTTCAGATGGATTTCATTTGGCTAGAGGGTTTGGTTTGATTTATTTTGCTTTTCTCCCTGTTGTGCAGGGAAAGATTTTACTTGGACAGTGGCTGGTGGTTTTTTTTCTTCGTGCCCATAACAATATTTTTCTTTGTGGTCATTTTAAGGAAGAAAAAGGAAAAAAAAAAAAAAA
>VYXD01013509.1:216147-235573 GCA_013397195.1 Hylia prasina
AAAAATAGTGTCTTCGGATTCTGATTTACTATTGCCCCTACAACTTACCTGGACAATGTTCCATGCACATTCATAAAGGAGGGAACCCTTACTTCTGGGTTCCTACTACATCCCCGTTAATACAGCAACTCCTTAACACAATGACAGAAAAAAAGAGCTTTTCTTTTGTTGAACTAAATGCTGGTTTTACATAAAATAGACTATAATTCAGAGTCTGTAATGTCTACTGAAAGGTTAGGCTCGTTACCATCCAAATAGGCTGAGCTAATAAAAATTATATTTGTTACAATCCAAATAGATTAACCAGCCTTAAGGGCTTAGCTATGTATCACACTTTTCAATTTTCTTATAATTAAATTAACATAAAGCAGACTTGACAAATAAATGACTGTATCAGAAACAGTTAAGCTCTATTTAACCAAAATAACTGTTCTATTTACATGTACAGCAACCTGTGTCTATTTTGGGAGCTATAAGAAGCCTATCTAGTTAGCAAATCCTTGGGCACTTACAGTCTGCCACAGACTGTTAAGTATTGGTCCTAGATTTTCAGTGAAATTCATATCCTAAAGGATCAATTTTGTGGTTTAGCTTCTGCACTCCCTGTTGGTTATCCCTCCCATCAGATGCCTCCTCCCCTGTCACAACAAAGCAGTGGCCTTGAAAGGATTCATATGCAGAGTTTACCTTTATTCACTAACCAGCCCTTTTGACTAAACTATTTCCGTCAGATTATTTATAGAATCATAGAATCATTTAGGTTGGAAAAGACCTTTGAGATCATCAAGTCCAACCATTAACCAAGTCCACTACCAAGCCATGTTCCCAAGTAACATGTTCCCATCTGCATATCTTTTAAATACCCCTAGAGATGGTGACCTAGCTCCTTCTCCACCTGACGTGTAATATCCAATCTAAACCTACCTGTGAAACTTGCACTCATTTACTCTCATCCTATCGCTTGTCACTCGTCACTTGTCAGACAGAAGAGTCTGACCCCCCCCGGCTACATCCTCCTTTCAGGCAACTGTGGAGATCAACAAGGTCTCCCCTTGAGCCTCCCTCTTACAGGCTAAACAAGCCCAGAGAAGAGCAGTTTTATGAAACCAAGCACATGTGTAAGTCTTTTCAGGGTAGTGATTTGAGTCTCTTCGCCACATTTTCCCCATCGGTACATACATCAGTTGCACACATATCTAAGCTGAAATAAGGTCTCAGGTAGCATGTCTTGGATGACAACAGGGGACTCTTTAATAGTTTTAGCAGTTCATTAATGAGGGCTGTATGGCTTACTCAGCAGCTCTGACCTTCCTAAAACACTGTGGCTGTCCATAAACTATGTATCTAAGCATTATCTTTTTCACCTTCTTTTCCGTCTCTTCCATTCCACTGTAAATCTTGAAACCATAATGCTCAGAACCCTAAGTTTCACCATGTCACCAACTTAACTCTAAAAAGAAAGAATGAGATGCAAATAACACTCCAGCTTATAGTCTCCTCTGGGGCTGCCTCTTTGGATGAGAGACCACAAGCATAACCTTAGTGGTTGGCAAGATCACAAATATGAGCTGGTGGGTCAAGATAGTAATTTTCTCTCTTGTTCCATGTGGCAGGGTGTTTGGACACATAACAGGGGAAGGTTTTCCCTTGAGGAGCACTGTTGGAAAGACTTTCACAAAAGTTTTCTTTCCCTTTCTGCTGTAGGTATTAAGAACTTAGTATGACCCGGTATGAAAGAAAAAATTTAAAGAGACCACAACATACTGCTATATAGGGTGTGTTGGATGTGGTCAAGAGCTTTTTGTGTCACACTATCACACACCAAGTGAAATAAATTAAATTTATGTGTAACCTGGTTTTGTGAAAACCCTGAAACTCTATCTGTTATGCTGTAATATGTGTGTGGTTTGGCAAATGGTAAAGAGAATAGTTTCCACTTTCCATAAAGCCATGCAAAATCCACTTAAGTTTCTTAGGGCTTTGTATTATAATTAACCATTCTGAGAGTGCTATTGTCTGAGGACTATGCCTTTAAGCCCCTTCTCCTCCCTGTAGGAACTCACTCAGAGCAGAGGAGTGCAAATGGAGTTGAGATCAGCAAGCTGGATACTTACATGCTTCTTTTGCTACCATTTTTCTGGTGCCTTAATTTTATGAACAATGGGCTGCCTGTTGCAGAAATGATCAGTATTGCACCTCAGGTATTCTCCCTAAATTACAACTGTGCTGCCTGGATCTAAGCTATAAATATCAATGTATATTGCAGAAGTTTGCTTTAAAAAGAAAGAAAAAGATAAATGGATACTATTTTTAAATGCAGCCCTAGAATCAGGTGGCTTCATGCTGTTTTGATAAGGAGCTGAGTGGCACTGGCTGAGAAGGAGGTCGAAGCAGCAGCAGCATAACCTCTGCTCGCTGCAGCCAGCCAGATAATCAGGAATTTGTGCTCCAACGGGTGGGAGGGGAACAAGGTGATGATTATTGTTTTACCTTAGGCTTCCTCTGGGGAATTAACTGAGCTTTTGAAATTCAGTTCTCCAGAGTGTAGTTTTCATGGCCTTCCCTTGTGCAGACTCATAATAGCTTTTTGGCATGGCTCCTGCAACGGCCAATAGCAAGCAAGAGGGACAGAGCTGTTCAGAGGGAAAGGAGACAAGATGACCCTAACAAAAATTCACTGTTCTGCAAGCCCAGGATCAGTCTGGAGCAGAGGAGACACTTGGTCCTGTGAGAAGAAATGTTGATAGCTCCTTTTATAAGGCTTCCTAAGCTAATATTGAAGATGTGCTTTTCATTCTCTTTTTCTCTTCACCATATGTAAGCTGATGTGTGCCAATGTGGCTTAAGTGGGTTTGGACTGTATTTAAACCATAGAAGATTCAGAGCAACTGGCAGCTTAGGACACTGCAAGGGACATTTCAGTATGGACTGCTTGGATGTTTTGCAGTTTTGTTTGCCAATATGGGATTTACAATGCATGGAAAAGAAAAAAAAATATTTTAAAAAAGGAATGGTGAGAGACTGTGAAGCAATATATCATTTGTTATTCTGCAAACTGAAAGACATTGCAAACAGTTAACTCTTTATGACCTATTGCACACTGTTTTCCTTACATGCTACCCATCACCTCCCTCTAAAATATGCCAGATTCTCCACCTTCCCTTTGGTGGCTCCCAACAGTATCTGGGTTAAGAACAGAGCAGTAGAGTATACACCAACTCAGAACTGCTCCATGGCTATGCTTTGACTTCTGAAGTATTCACTGTGTTTCCTCTTCCTCAGCTTTATGTATTAAAGCTTATTTTTAACTAACACTGTGATCCTAAGCTTCTTCACAGCCTCAACTAAGCTGTGTGATTCATGTTTCAAAGCCTAATATTTTAGCCTCAAAAGCAGGATGAAATACTGTCATTCGAGTTTTTTAATGACTATGGACTAGTACATGCTTTTTCAGCCTTTCCTCAAAGGCTCTAAATTAGAATAAAACTAATTTCCACAGCACATGTAAGCCAATAAAAAAGAGTTTAGCAGGAGGAGGATATGGAGCTGGAAGAGAATGGCATGGTGTTGAGATTTGAGCTGAGTTTGTAGTGTATAATGATAAATTATTTACAAATATTATTGCTATTATTATGTAGTAGTATTATTCTGTGCCAGCACTCTTTGCTGGTATGTCAGTCCTGAATGCAAAATTCTTCTGGTTTTCCTCCTTTGCAGTCTGAATAATGGGGCTTATTTTGTGCAAGTTTTGCCCCAGGGTTTCCCTTCTCTGACTGGCAGATGAATATATGGTTATAGCCTTCCACTCAGAGCCTGCGGAGCCACCCTGCTTCCCTGCTGTGATGCCTTCTGTAGCATAACACTCATGTGGAGCTTTGCTACAGAGAAGACAAGTGGTCATGGAAGCTTAGCTGGTAATCCAAAGCCCCTAGAAATCAAAGGGCATTCTTCCTTTGGCCTCAGTGTGCTGCCAGTGGGCTGCTAAATTCTACTCTGGGACGCAGACCAGAAAAAAACCTCTGTGAGAAATTTAAGGAGGATGCAAGAAGGGAGTAAATGGGTCAGAGAATCTGAAATAAAATGAAAAAAAGAAAGTGGGAATGAGAGATTGTATTTAATAATAAGGGTCCTTGGGGAATAAACTGCAGTAAGCACTGAACAGCAAGAGAGAAGAGGTGATCCTGCAGTGAGGATCTGTGAAAGGGATGGAGACCAACATAATATCATCTCCATAAAGGAATGTAGATGAGACCTTTTCTGCGCAAACCTGGAGGCAGAAAAACTAAAAGTAGTCCAGACTTCCTGAGGTAAATTGGAGATTCAGTCTGAGGCATCCCTTCCTGTGGATTTCTCTTTCTGCTCTTGTCTTCTTGGCACAAATAAGGACTTGCCTAATTACCTACCTCAGCATGGGCAGAGTTCAAGAAAGAGGTCTTATTGTTCGGTCTCTTATCTCTAAGAGTCTGAATAATCAAATTTTTGATGATGCAGCAGGTAAACAACAAGCAGCTAGAGTGTTGTGTAGCTATTTCTTCATGGACTGTCCCCAGAAAGCAAATACCACAGCCAAAAGAGAGGCAAAGAGCTGCTGTAGTCATACAGCATATCTGAACAGAATATCTCTCTTCAGAAATGACATCTAAAGTGCATTTATAGCCCCAGACATTTGGTTTGCAGAGGATGTCCCTTCGGAGTTGGAGGAGCAAATACACACAGTCCTCTGTCACTTGGAGAACACAGGCAGCACCTCGAGATCTGCCAGTGCCTCTGATGTAACTGTGGTCTGCAAACCCAACACACCACACATAGCATGTCTCTGGCGTGGCTGTAGGCAAAATCTGAGTATTTCCAGACTGAGCTGGTCATCAGGTTTCAACGATCACGAATTAAATCATGAGCACTTTTATACATAGAGACAGTAAGGCCACAGTTGCCTTTTTTTGGCAGCATAGCATGCCTTCCCAACATCTAAGTATCTTTCTTTGCCATGTTATAAAAAAATGGAAGTCACGGTTAATGAAGGATGAAAATATCTAGAATTATTTTTTTTCCAATTGCATGAAAACATAAGGATATCTTGGTTACAAGAAAAGAAAAAGGCATGTGAATTATTTACCATGAGAAATAGAAAGAGTAACACTGAATAAAAATAATAAGTGCTATTCAAATGCAATAGAAGCCAGTAGAAGGCGGGTACTTGCATTTAAAAACTTATTGTATTCATGGCTTCATTTATTTTGGTGGTAGTAGAATGTAAAGAACAAAATAAATTAGAACCAAAAATTGAAAAGATGGGATTAATATACAGTATGCTGTGAATGATTTGTTTCACTTCCCACAATGCCCCTCTCCAGCTTATCTGAACACTTAGCTATGTTTATTTCCATAAAGAATGCATTTTATTATGAAGGAAGCTAGCATGTGCTTTTTAAAATACGGCAAAAACTTTATTAAAATTCAAAAGAAAAGTAAACAGAGATGATTTGGGGAGCTTTATTCATTTATTTGGGCAAACACTGCTAAAAACATTTAGGTGCACTGCATGTTTAAAAAGTAATAAATAGCTATTGTGCTTACTTCATAAACTTGTCAGAGTGTCTTCATTTTATTTTCCTGAACAAACTGAATTTCTGTACTGCTCATCCACAGCCAGTTAATAAATACATCACCCTAAAAAGTGCTGTGGTATTAAATTTACAGCAGATAAAATATGGATGAAGTTGCTGTGCTTCAGGTACGTCAACTGTGATTTAATATCTCTGACTACCCTTATGAGGAGTAAAAGATTACTCGGCTGCTCCAACAGCAAGATACTGACCTTTGCTCCCAAGTAACAGCCACTCAGCAAATAGTACCAAATGAAGAAGTAGAATAACATATAGATTTGCCATAAGAAAAAATTGATCTATACCCATATATCAAATCTGCTGATCAGAGCTCTGCAGAAAAAGCACCTCATAATCTTTAGCATGGAATTGCAAAAACTTTTGGTGAAAAGTATGGGGTTTATTTTAAAGTAAAAGATTTCTTGGGGCAAAAGTGTTCTATATCTGTAGGTGTGGTGTGTGGAGAGTGTCGCACATATAGCCAGGTATACATATGCCACCTTGACACATCTTCAATTATATCACCAACTACTGATCTAGCAATCAGTGTCACCCCCATTTTCCATTTTTCTGTTAATCCTTTAAAAAATGGAGAAAAGCATAGCATTGTCTCTGTAAATGAAGGTGAAAATCCTCTGGGAAAACTGATAGAAGTCTGATTTAATTTGTATCTTTTAAAAAGTTATATCTAAAGGTGATAAAAACCCCACAAAGAAATGTTTTTCAGCAAAGAAAATAAATTCTTGTGATTTACATTTTGCCTTCAAAAATGGGTGGGTGAGTGAAAGGGTGCTGCTCTGCACTTCAAAGCAAAAGCAAATGAACAATTTTCAACAACAAAGCCAAAATATGAAACAGACAAATCACTCTGCTGAGTACTTTTTAACCTACAGTGGCACATGCTAGCAAAGAAACTGCTGTATATATAATAAGGATTGGAAAGGTAATCTTTAAAATTGAAAGCAAAATAAGAAAACTTCCTTAATTAGTGCTGACTAGTCCTACTTAACGAGGGAGAATTTGATTTACAATGGTAAAATCAGTAGATCCATATGAGTATTAGACTTGCACTGGTGAGATTTTCTCAAGCCATTCAAAATTAAAAAATCTTCATTCTGTGACACCCATAATTTTCTCATGATCTAATAATATTTGTGCTTTATAATCTGACAGTTAGGTACATATCATAGCTTGACATTATAAGTAATTCCTGAATCCAGTGTTTTTGTTTCCACACAAATGAAAGCCTTGTTAATTTCTGTGCAAGCTATTGTTTTTAATAGGCAGGGGTTTTTTCCCAGAAGAGCTGATGTGATTAACATCCAAGAAAAATAACATGATATTTATCTCAAATATCTGCTGTGGGTTTATTGCAAATGATAAACCATGATGCCTAAAGATTATCGATGCTTTTTTGTGAAAGTTGGATCTATTTCCAACCAAGACTTCAAAAATAATGTGATTTAAAAATGTGGAAGTGGTGACATTTGTTTCAAGACTTTGTTTTGGGTTTTCCTTTCAGTTAAAGAACACCTTTTGCTATTAAGATGCACTGGTTTGGTCAAACAGGAATGTGCATCCTGCCCATCCTCACCCAGATGTTACTCATTCAAACAGACATCAGCCCATAAACCTTTCTAAACAAGTGCTTTCTCCACTCTGATTGCACAAGGGATTTGGTTGGGCAAGATGACATTTTCTTGAGTGACAGATGCTCATGCTGCAGCAGTACCATGGACACTCATAATGTCCTTGCAGAGCAGCTGCTCATTGAGGATTTTATACAGTTTTCTTTGTCCTTGTAATAATAAAGAAAAAACATATTTTGCTCTTTAAACTTGGGGGGGTTAAAAAAAAAAGCACAGGAATGAGAACCAAGACTTACTAGCAGGATTTAGAAAGTCTCATAAGCTGAAGATGTGCAAATACCATGAACCTTCTAAAGGCATATATCTTCAAACACCATAGAAGTATTTTACTGGACATTCCTGTCTTGCCTGAACTGCTAGAAGAAATCAGGCACAGGAGAGATCTCAGGAGATGGAAAGAAGGAAGGATAATTGGCAGATAATCTGAGAAGCTCAATTTTTTGCAGAATAAGTGGGTGGTTTCTAAAATTTATGGACATTTTCTAAATTTCATTTCTCTGTATTTGAACAAGAAAGAAGAGATCAATTTTTAATATGAATTTTTATCAAAATAATAAAAATTATTTACAGCAACATCTGATATCAATGTATATTATTCAGAACATTAGGAATTATCACTGAACAGAATGGATTTCAAATTAATTTCAGAATAGAGAATTTTGAGAAAACTGTTAGCACCCTAAAATGGAGGTGGGTAGGATCAAAAGGCATTTCTTAACATTGCATTTATGTCTCTAGCCAACAGAGCAATATTTCCCTGGTACAACCAATGCAGTGTCAGTGACATCATGTCACAGCCCATTACAGCATTCCCGAGCTCAAATGGTTGTCACAGAATATGACATGCCACAAATATTCATAGAATTCACATGAATATTTTTCTCATTGCTACTTGGGTGTCACTTCACATGGTTAATGCTCAGCCTCAATCCTTGCCTATAATCAGCGGTTAAGACCCAGCCCGTGGGGCTTGTACGCCGATCAGAAGTGCTGACTTGAGTAGAGGGTGGCATTTCACCTTGAAATCCCATTTAAGGACATGAAAATAGGGGGCCTAGTGTTGAGAAACCTGTGTTATCACAAATGATAACACATTTGATGATGCCACATTTTGAGAGATTTTTCGTTGGACTACCATGCTGAATTTGGCCCAGTCAAATTTGCATCTTCTCTCAAGGACATCCAGGTGAAGTGAAAACCATCCCTGTTCTCTGAGGGTCCTATGAAAGAAGAAAGTTAGCACAGTGAAAAATAAATTAACATACCTAAAGCTAGCACAAATGTTACCTGTTTGGCTAGGCAGGGCAAATTTAGGAGATATGACTTGCCATCTAGACCCTGCTGTTTACCATGTCAAGTCAGACTCAAGAGCCGCTGGTCAGGAAATATAAGGTATTTATTGTTTTGCTGGTCCCTGCAGCAAGCCTGCCCTGTGGCTAACAAGCAGGGTTCAGTTTTCAAGACCATTAATTGTGTGAATAAGCAGAGGTTTTTTGAGGGGAAAGTTGATCTAAAATATAAACTGAAAATTTGTAGCAAGGACATTACTCTCAAATGGCATTTGATCTCCCTTAAAATTGCTAGAGAATATTCCACAGAACACTCTTTGAACAGGATAGTCCAAATCCAAAAGGCTCCGTCAGAATTCAGTGGTTAAATAGATCAAGTTTAAATTGTTTCTAATCTGCACTTTTATTAGTTCTCTCCTGAAGCAACAGTGAATCTGATATTGAAAATACAGCATCAACGTAGTTCTGGGGTTCTTTCCTGCAGGCAGAAAGCAGAAGATGAAGAGTTGAAGGCAGGAGAAAGAGCATTTGGGCCTGGATTTTGTTTCTTTAAGAGCTGCAAAAGAAATAAAGAAAATACAGTGATTAGAAACCTGGAAATCAGAGTCTGGAGCACAGGGGGAGGTGTTTAAGACCACGTCTACATGGAGGTGAATAGAGTGGTGGATTAGTGAGGCAAAAATGAATTAAAAAATCCTCTGAGGGTTCAAGGGCATCTGAGAGGACAGCAGTAATGAAAAGCATGATACAGGCTAGAAAGGGCAAAAAGGCATCATGGAAAACCTAGGCTTCTAGAAAGTAACACAGGGAGATGCACTACCAGACATAATATGGGTTGGTTGGTCCAGGGGAAAGTGAAAAAAAAAACATTTTGAGAGATTGTAAATAGGATCTAAGGACTCAGAGTTGCAGCAGGGGCTTTATTAGCAGAAAGCTTGCAGCACACTTGCCCGCTCCAGGAGACCTGGCTGCAGCACCGAGGACGTACACGCCTCTAATAAGCAGAGAGGGAGCCTGTGAAGAAAAGCTCCTGGTTTGCCTTGTGTCTGGATTAGGTGCTTGGTGTGCTCTGCTTAGCCTAAAGCCAGTTCCCTGCGTAAGGACATCACAGCACTATGCCCGCAGAAGGCTGAAGACGTAACCCAGATTTTATTCAGCGAGGATTGTTTGATAGCACAGCCTCCCCTGTGGCCGCGGATGAGAACCGAGCTCTGCAGGACGGATTCTGCGAGCTGCCGAGCACACGTGGGAACCCTTCAGCCCACCTGAGTTCAGCGGGGCCTGCGAGCACTCACATCCTTCCAGAAGTGATTGGCATATGCTGGATGGCATCCTCAGAGAATAAATGCTGCTCGATGTTCCTTCCCCTCCTTATTAGTAGCAAATTATACCGGCAGCTGTCCAAGATTTTTTTACTCTGACCTGTCCCATTCTTAATCAATTGCTGATACGTGTGTGTGCAAGAGGTGAAAAAGCATATTTGTTCCTTTCCTTTTGAATATGGAGCCAAGAGACAAAATTAAAGTGCGGAAAGGAGGGGAAAGAGAAGGGAGAAGAAGGATTCACAGAGACTCTTGCAAATAAAATCCATTGATTTACATGGCTTTTTGCTAAATCACAAATATCTAGTTAGATCTAGAGTAAGAATTTATTCACAGAAATGCTCACAAAAAGCAAAGCAAATCCTACCATGAATAAATATTCATGGCAGTATTTGCACTGGGAGAACTCCCCTGGCTATTCTAAAAACTTTTTTTTTTTTCCCCCTGTAGTGTGGCTGGAAAGGCTAGCATTAAATAGTCTCAAGAAGCGAAGAAGGAACATGAAGTAGTAGTCAGAGAAAAGTGTATTTGCTATTAGCACAACCAATAGAACATCAGGACCATTCCACCTTGCAACTGGTTTGCTTTCAGCCATGAGGCTCAGAACTGATGGCCCTCGGAAGGAGGGTACAAGCATCTTACATGACTACATGGCATAAAACAGACTGAAATCTGTCCCAATGAAAGCTTTCTCTGGCCAGGAAGGGGGAGATGGACATTTAGGAAGTCACCATTGGGAAACCTCACCAGGCTTTTTAAATCATTTGGGGTGGTTATTCCAACAGAGACCAAGAATCATCTTCCTTGCCCTGTCACAGCTGCATCAGCATATACAGAGACTCCTCTTTTTTTCTCTTATCTGGTTAATTCAAAGATTTTCACCTGTACAATGGCATGTCTCCAACAGTGCCATGATCTTACTTGTAACTTGGGGTTATGGGCTTTAAAATCTTTTTAGTGGAAGAGAGATCCAGTAGGGTTATTCCTGTTCCTGCTGCCACCCTTTTGCAGGAGCTCAGCCCTGTGCCTCTCTGGACAGAAGTAAAAGAGGAGAAATGGAGAAACTAGTTGTGAACAGATACTGGAGGCAACCCCAGGTTACCTGACACTCTTTGACACACAGCTACTCCCCAAGCCTGGCAAGGCCCTGCCCAGCACCTTATACACAGCCTGACACTGGCTTCACCCTCTGTCTGAAAAGATGATGCAAGTCCCATTCAGCCACCCCAGCTACAGGCAGGAAAACCTCACTGTGCTGCTGATACCTTCAGCCCTGCTAGCAAAACCTTTCTGCAGTCTTCTGTGAGGACCCTGACCACCTTGCTACACAGACCACAGGAGACACACTGAATGCCTGTGAGTGCATCAAAGTCTGAGAGTTGCAATTTGGGACTGTGGCTCTTGGAGGAAAAAAAAATCCTTTTTTGTCCTGACAGATGCCAGTCTACTTTGGTTTTATACACAGAGTAAGCAGCATTTTATATATTAGTGAAAAGGCACAATTATATTTTTAGATTGATTCTTAAAATATGATGTTGAGAACTGAGATAGTTTTGTGGTAAAATATTCAAAACTAAGAAACAAACAAGAAGACAAGCAACCAAAACCAGAAACCTTGCCAGTGTTGACCACATGCCTGAAAAGCTAACAGCATCCAATATACAGTGGACACTTCATCCTTTCAGTGTACAGTTCCAGTAAAAACAACAAAACTGAGAACCAGTGCTTACTTGACTTTGTTAATACTTTTATTTATTTATTCTCTTTCCAGTTTTTCACCCTTGATATATGTCCTAAGACTGCGAGCAGGATACATAGTGCTTCATATTCCAAGTGCTGAGGCCTATCTATCAAAAGCTGACTGGAGTGGGTGGTGAAATACAGTAGGAGGTGGCTAGCTACACAGTTGTACTATTAAATTACTGTCTGTCCAAGGAGAGTAATCTCTTGTTTCAGCAGCAGGTACTACTACCAGAGACTGTAAAAACCTCAAGCACTCTGAAATAGGCTGTCATATGGAGCACCATAAATTACATCAGTCAAATATTCCATCATTCATTCTCTCCATGGTCTTACAGTGGGATGAATAGTCTGCTCAAGGGAGAAAAACAGCCACCAACTTTCTGATTCCTTTTCTATTTATTTTCTGGGAGAGCTTCAGGGGCCACCTTCCTATGGAAAATTTTAATTAACCATAAAATATAATTTTCCATTTGTATAACTGCAGGTTTCAGGGAGCACAGAGGCTGCTCCCCAAAATGCAACAATGGTGTGGGATTTTCTTTCCCTCAAACTGCAGCTATTGTTATCTACGCTATTATTAAGAAGTTTAAGAAATGCAGCATGAATGACTTCCTTTTCATCTTTGTGGAGTGGAACATTTGACAGTAAGTTAAAATCCTAAATAAAATATGAAAGCTGCCAGCACATGCCAAAAGTATCTCAGAGAGCATATATGAAAAGTTGCTCCTAAGACGCAAATGCCACTAATACCATATGAAAATTGCAAAAAGGTATATGAAAGTCACTAATGTGACATGAAAGAACAAAAGTCTTCAAATTATGTGGAAGTTGCTGTTACGATATGTTTCCCTTACTGTTCTAGTTACTTTCTATCCTCTTATTAGCAACTTCCATTTCAAACTAATCTTTGATAAAAGTCTTATTATATTAACAATTTTCTTTAAGTATCAGAAAATTGTATTTCCCGTTGCACTGAGTGAAGTGTGACCTCATTAGCAGACTCTTGTATTTTTGTATGGCTTTTTTCCTCCCTTTCCTTTGGAAAATAATGTATTCCTGCAGCCACACTCTCTGCTTACTTTCTCTTTATAGGGAAAGATGTACGCTATGACTCCCACAAAAATGTAGGAGCAGGCTCAAAGTAGGTTTTTGGAATTAAGATTTCCAACATCTGTACTTCTTTGTTCACATTGCTAGCTGTAGAGCTGTTTAAAGGTAGCCATGTCTAGAAAAAGCTACAATTTTTAGGAAACCCTATCCCACAGACTGAGCCCACAGTAAGATGCCCTGCATGTTGGAGTTCTCTTTTCAGTAGAGAGCTCTGGTGCAGGGTTTAAATCCATATTTGAGTAGAGGGAGTGTATTTTTTACTAATCTTGTACAGACAACATCCAGTAAATCCCTACTTCTGCAATCAAAGATGAGTGTCCTTGTGGACCCCTTGAATGACAGTGAGACTTCATGAATGCATAAGAGCGGGGCAGCATGGAGCTGAATTTAGGGTTATTAGTACTTCAAGGCTATTTCTCTGCAGACCAGAGCCTTTGAAAGTGTCACAGCTGAAATGATCTAGAACACAGACATAATATACTTTGTGTTTCGTGGATCCACTGATTTTGAATATATTTTCATCAGCCATTAATCTTATTTCTTCTTTTCTTTTCAAAATCTTCTGTGAAGGTGATGAAATGCATTGCATTGCTGGTTCAAGCTGCTGAAGTCCTGTATTTCTCCCAGGTAACTCATGCAAGCAAAACACCAGGTCAAACATGCTATGAGAGGGTCAGGATGCTAATAGGAGATGAAAACATGAATAGATGACAAACATTTGTAGTGCAGATTTC
The DNA here is from genome assembly GCA_013397195.1 of Hylia prasina. Classification (NCBI taxonomy): domain Eukaryota; kingdom Metazoa; phylum Chordata; class Aves; order Passeriformes; family Sylviidae; genus Hylia; species Hylia prasina. The sequence goes on from VYXD01013509.1 coordinate 229,601, forward strand.
CTGGCTCCATATGTAGGCCAGACCTGACCTCTGCAAACTGTGAGGGGGTGGCTGCATTCCCCCACAGTGCAGTACTCAGTTTGTATTAAGACCTTGAGAAAAAGGTACCTTATACAAGTGAAATGGCTGTTGAATATCATGTGGCAAAACTGTGTCCAAAGATGCAGCCAAACAAGTCACTCAGTGACATTAAATGTGGCATCCTTTTAGCAGTTTCTCCTTATATTTGATTTTGATAGAGGGAAACTACAATTAACACCATAAATAGACTAGTTACTGGTGACTGTTCCTAAGCAAGAACCTATAATTTTCCCCCACCAAACTCTTCTACTTCAATTATTCGTCAGAAGATAATGCAATTTGTACATTTAATAACAATTTGAATATATTACTCTGGTAGGTTGTCCCTACCAGATGCCAGGTACACACCAAAGCCACTCTGTCTCTTCAGGGAAGAGGACAGGGGAGAGGAAATACTACAAAAGGCTCGTATGTCAAGATAAGGACAAGGAGAGATCCCTCACCAGTTACCATCAAGGCCAAAATAGACACAACTCAGGGGAATTAGTTTAATTTATTAATTTGAAAATCAGAGTAAGATAACGAAAAATAAACCCAAATCTTGTAAACACTGTCCCCTCACCCCTCCTTTCTCCCCAGGCTCACCTTTACCTGCCATGTTCTCTTTCTCTTCCCCCAGTGGCACAGGGGGACGGGGAATGGCAGCTGTTGTCAGTTCATCACATATTGTCTCTGCTGCTCCTTCTCCTGCTCCAGTGTGGGGTCCTCCCTTAGAAGACAATTCTCCATACACTTCTCCAGTGTGAGTCCTTCCCACAGGCTGCAGTTCATCATGAACATCTCCATGATAGCTCCCTTTCCACAGGGTGCAGTACTTCAGGAACAAATTGCTGCAGCGTGGGTTCTTCATGGGAGACAAGCAAACCTGCTGCAGTTTGGGCTCTTCTCTCCATGGGACCACAGGTCCCACCAGGGCCTCCTCCAGCGTGGGCTTCCCATGGTGTCATAGCTTCCTTTAGGCATTGACCTGCACTGGAACTGGGGTCCTCCACAGGCTGCAGATGGAGAGTTCCTACTCTACCATGAACCTCCAAGGGCTACATGCCTGACCCACCACGGTCTCCCCACCACAGGTTGCAAGGGAAACTCTGCTCTGGCACCTGAGCACCTAGTGCCCCTCCTTCACTTAACTTGGTGTGTGCAGGGCTGTTATTCTCATGTATTCTCACTCCCCTCCTCTCTGAATGCTGTTGCCCAGTGACTTTCCCCTCCCCTTAAATCCAGAGGCACAACCAGCATCGCTGATAGGCTCAGCTTTGGCCAGCAGCAGCTTGGTCTTGGAGCCAGCTGGCATTAGCCCCATCAAATACAGGGGAATCTTCTGGCAGCTTCTCACAGCAGCCCTGTAGCTACCCCTGTAGTCCTGCCAGTACCAAACCCTGGCCTTGCAAACCCAATACAACCGCTTAAAGATGAAATTATTATAATTTTATTTTAAAAAAAAAGAAAAAGAAAAAAGAAAAAATAGAAAGAAAAGAGGAAAAAAAACAACTTTGAAGCTAATAATCAAAAGATTAGAGAAAGGATATCTTTTAATTAATTTCAAACCCTGGACTGAGTATTAAATAGAAACATGAAAGAAAGATTTCGAATTGGAAGGGCTGGTAACTGAAGAGTCTTCACTCTCTTGAGGATTACCATTTAATTTTAAACATTGATTTAAAATAAATGATGGTACAGTCCCCAAGAAAAGATGTATTTCAGTTGTAAACATAAGAGTGATGTATAATAAATGAAATATATAACATTTTCCTTAAGGAGTTTTTTACTTTGCTGTGCAATCATGCTATAGGAATAATTTATACCTTTTAGCTTGAATCTCAGACAAAAGCTATCAGGTGTCTTTCTGTAATCAGCTTTTCCTTTATTTATTTTCCTGTATTTACATATTTGAAAATTTGTCTGTGATGTCAGTTCTGGGCACGTGATAGATGGGGAAGGTTTACTAGATTATTATCTGAATGACAAGTGTCTCACAACAGTCCTGACCAAGTATCTCACCTTAAGGAAAGCCTCCTAGTTCCTCAACTCACAGTCAGTTTCCTCGCTTATCTCATCATAACCAATGCCTTTCTCATTCATGACTGTGTTTGTCAGCTTTTCACTCTGTTGCAGTCCTCCCATTTTCCAATTTCTTGTTCCTAAGTATTAAGATATATTGTACCCTAGTTCTAGGAGAAGCAGCTTTTCTGCTTCATTTGTTTTGTGTCCTGTCAGCATCTAGGTGAACACAATAATTAATTATGAATATCTGCTTCAGTACTGCTTCTAGGGATTCTTTTTCTAGGTGTTCCCATTCCTCTTTCTTTCTTTCTTTTTTTTTTTTTCTTCTTTTTTTTTTTTTAATAGAAAAGAAAAGTGACTGCCAATTTTACTGGGCCAAAGTTTGCTTTGAGTAATTTTCTTCTTAGGGAAAATATGTGTTCTTTCAACTCAGCTCTTGAGATCTGTTTCTAAGGCTTCAGGGTTTGCATTAGTCCAGGTAAAAGACAAAGACTTGTTTAGTATTTAGCTGTCCAGACAAGACTCCATCTTCTGATGTCCTAAATCTCACTTTTCCTGAGACTTACTTTGCTCCAAAAGTGAAAATAGAAGCACTACCTGAGATGGATGAGGCACAGCTCAGGAGGAACTATGAAAATGAGAACAGGTACTCCTTAACAGGTCCTGATGGTTCCCACATTCTATACAAGACCTAGATAGTAAAGCTAAGGAATGAACATTCAAATGGATTATGTCATCCAACTATACTTGCTTCCTCTGCCCTCTTTTGTAAAAATTCAATATTTGCTGTTTTCAGAAGAAAACTGTTATTTTTTTTCTTATTGTTTGGATACCACTGCATCTTGTCCTTATAGTGGGGTTTTGGATCAAAAGTACTTTGTAACTGCAGCTTATTTGACTCAGTGCAATGGAAGGTGAATGAAGAGATAGAAGGTGGAGAATATTTCCTAATTAATTACAATATTATTATAGTAATTATAGTTGTGACATATTACTCGAGGATTAGTCATCTCACCATGGAAATTCTTTTGCACACAAAGCCACATGTGGAGAGCTGCTTTCTTTGAGCTATTCGACACACTGAGCTTTTGGATACTTTGCAATTTTGGTTATATGGAGTTCTCAGTAGAGCTAATAATATGAACAAAATGAAAACTTCCATTCTATTTTCCTTGCTTAGACCACTAGACAGCATAATAAAATGCGTTGTGTGAAATATTAACACCATTGGAGCAATAATATTTTCACTGAATATGTGGCTGGAATTAGAAGTGCAAGGAACACTCATCACAGACCCTTAATATTTCCCTGTCTAAAGACTCATGGAAGGAAAATGTTACTTCATCATGGTGCAAACTGGGAATTGTTCTCTTTCCCAGCTTTGGTTCTAATAATCTGAGAAGACAATTATATTTTTTTACACTCTTCTCCTGAGTAATGTTTCAAATATTCAAAAATCAGTAGATTTGGTGTGTTTGAACAAGCCAGCTTCTTGTATTGGTTATGAGGCCAATCAATTTCTCAAGGATCCTGTGTGGACCTGAGATCTGATCTTGGTGAAAGAATCCTAGCCTTTAACTCCTGCTGTAACAGTTGGTTGAGGTATTGCTGACCAATTGCTGAGGTATTGCTGAGGCTCCTAGCCTCAGCCTCAATGAGACAACATCTGCCATTCTTCCTTTCCAAAGTTTAATCAAAACCTTTAAATACTGGTCAGCCAGAGAAGCCTTGCCCCTCAGAGAGATGATGCCATCTGTCTTCCCCTGGACCCTCTGACCAAGAGGTGGATGTGGTCTCAGGCACTACTGGATCTCGAGAGTTACAAGGTGTCAGTAGGCTCACCCAGGGCAGGTGAAGAAAGTGGGCTCACTTGTATTTGCCAAATGCACTGCTTTTTGAACATTACAAGGTGGTGAATTTGTACTTGAAACACCAATCAAGGAAGATATGTAGAGGTAGGAAACTCTCTTCCCTGCTGTGTTTCTGAAGAGACTGAGTTTCCAGCCCAGCACCACTGAAAACCATAATGAAACAAGTGGCCAAGAGCACCTGTGAGAGGGGCTGACCCAGCATATCTTCTGTGGCCTGGTCTCCAACCCCTGTCTCCTGGCCATTTTCTCCCAGGACAGCTCCAGGAGAGGGCAGCAATGGATCTGCTGGCTGCTTTTCCCCTGAGGTGAAGCACCCCCACCCGCCCTTCCCCCTTCCCCCATTGCACCCACCCTTTCTCCATTGGGTGCCGGCAAGCCTAGCAAGTCCCTGGGATTGCCTCAGGGGTTACTCCAGCCATTTGGACTTTTCCTTACTAGTTAATAATTATGGGAAAGTTCTTTCCAAAGGTAGTTAGGTTTATTGCTCGATGGCTCCTGTTTTAAGACAAGCACTCTGATACTAAATTCTGCAGTATAACTCATGGGCACCTCAGTTTCATGGCGTGAAACTGCATGCACCTCTGTTTTTTACATTCTGGTCCCTACAGGGATGCTCACTAGTGGAGTATGAACACCAATGGTCAACAATGACATTGCTCAAAAGATCTTTTTTTCCTCTATTAGAGAAAAACTGAAACAAATTTGAATAAACGGCAAAGCAGGAGTCTTTTTTTTTCCTCAAAACCTTCAGGTTTTTGTTCCTTTATTTCTGAAAGTATTTCCCTTACTATTGTTGTGACAGGGTTTCTCTAGACAGAAAAGTATGTAACAAACTACAGATAGGAACATTCTTTAAAAGGAAGCACTAATTACTGTTATCTTATTTTAAGTAAAACACTACTAAAGTTATTTCAGACAAATTGCATTAGTGTGATAAAAGGAGACCTTAGATGTTCACAACAGTATTATAAGTAACTTAGTACATCTTAAAAGCTAGAATTCTAGGCTTTAGTTTGAGTCAGGCAAAAATTATCTGACACTTTTATTTTTAAATTTGGACCAAATCTGATAGTTTTTTAAAAATATTTCCACAGGGAAGTTTAAATATCTTCTATCTGCTTATTGTGCATTAGATAGCCCAAAATATTTGCCATCTTTATGATTATGAGGGAAATTTCAAAACTCTGCAAGGCAAAAAGAAGATAAAAAGCTTAAAAATCAATCATTTAGAAAGAAGTTGTATTGATTCCAAAAACTTCAGGGTTCATATGATGAGCTTTAAGCCTCTCACCAATTGTGTGGCACCATGCAGAAATCTGCCAAAACAACACAGTTTGGTGCTCATTGTATCCTAATTAATACTATAATGAGTTTCCTTAGATAGCCAAATCCTTAATCAGCCCTATCAAAACTATGTCTGTTCAGAGAAAGACTCGTGTTAATTCTGCTTAATTCCTGACAGTGGTTAAGCACCATTAATACTCCATAATTTCATTGTATGTTATTGTAATCATATCAGCATATATCTCAGCAGCTACAGAAGGCTCAATAGGCTGTTCATGAATTATCAGTCACGTGGTTCTGTTTCACTAAGAGACTATCTTCCATCACAGCCAGACCTCCTCTGCCCTCCCCACAGTCAGTAGCCTAAGCAGGTATTAATAAAGGTCTCCTTTTTAAAATTGCACTGCTCTAAATGGTCTTTAAGGGACCCAGCAGTAATCTCAAGATCCCTATATTTTAGCAGGAAGGCAGGACAGAGGAATTAATAAGAGCCCTTTCTGTGTAAACTGCTCCCTGCTCTAAGGCTATATCCTGATGTCAGGGCGCTAAGAGAATTTTAAATGCACAGGATGGATTGTTTGTGTTGCGAAAGCGAAACAGGGGGCAAAGGCTAAGAGACTTGAGAAAATTGAAAGACTGCCAGGGATGCTGGGATGCAAATAGCAACAAAACAGGGATAAATGCTCCTGCTCACATATGCAGGAGCCCTGCAGAAGAGGGGGAAAAAAAAAAA
>VYXD01013509.1:235650-287110 GCA_013397195.1 Hylia prasina
GTTATTAATTTTCACCAGGCTGTATCTTACAGCTGGTAGCTCAGCATCAGTTTTTGGTGTAATGAAAATGGTCTGAGCAGAAGATAAATGGTTCATAAAGTGGACCATTTAGATGCAATCGAGGCTCAATCTGGTCAGTGACTAATCACGTCCCCCCAGTAAAGCTGAATTCCACTAGCAGACTTTTTTTTTTTTTCCTGCTGTACCAGTGAATTGTAGTCGGGTCTAAGTTCAAGGCAGGCAGAGAATTATCTTGATTTATTAGAGCGCTGCCTGGCCGTGCCACTCGCACTGCTGTGGCTTTGTGGGCTTCTGCCCTGTTGCTGTCGGAGTGTAATTTTTACTGTTCCCCTGTGACTAGTACACGGCATCATTTTCAGCTGCTAGAAAAATGGGCTGCTTTTGCACCTGTAATTTTTCTTCTTTTGCTGCTGAAGGTATATAATATATCTCTAAAGTGCGTAATAAGTTTCTGAAAAACGTGTTTTTAAAAGAAATTGATTCCAATGGTTTATAAGCCTGAGCAAGGCCACATAAGGAAATGCACCAGATTGCAAAGGTATGCTTGGTTGAAAAGGCAGCCATTTTTTTTTCCCTTCCATTTAGTAAATTCAGACTTCCAGTCCAGGGTGTAATTTCAGGCATTTTCTATACAGTAGCTGCTTCTCATAATGAACTCTGATCAAATAAAAATGTTGTTTATATTGAGACTTTACAAGTCCTGATTAAATATAAAATAGAGTAAAATCTCTCATAATGACATTTAATTGTGAGAAAGAAAAGATTCCAATATAAGAGCGTTCAGCTGCATTTGTTCAATGTTCCTTTGCATAATGCCATTTATAGATAGTTCAATTATGACATTATTATGAGCAGCATATGAGTAACTAACTGGTTTGTCGTATTTTTAGACCTATGGAGAAAGAACTTGGGTAGGAACTACATCATTTCTGGTGGGAGTTTTTTCACAAAAGGCACATTCTTTCTGCTGAGATTTGCAATGCCAATTTGTTTAATTATTCCTGAGGTTTCACCCATGATTCTGTGAGAATCTTCACAAAAATGGGAGGAGGGAGGAGGAGGAGGAAGGGGGAAAGCCCCAGCTTACCTTCTTGAGAGAAAAGAACAAACGAACTGAATAATTTAAATATAGGTGCTAATATATTTTCCCCAAGCCAGTTTGTTCCAGGCACTGGAAGAAAATGAGCTAGTGAGGGCTTTTGTATTTTTTCCTCTGAAGAATCTGACAGATGTGATAGGTAAACTATCGGGGCTAAGCAGGCAAAAATGTTACTGTAAACCCTGGTGGCAATATATCTTCTGCAAGTAGAGTTCAGTTCCTCAGCTGTAGCTGAATATTTTTTGAAGAGTAGAGCTGGTTTAGAAGTATGAACTGAGAATATCTGATCTGAGGTTTGGACTTAATTAATTCAAGATCAACTTCTCTATGCTGTCTTTCACCCATTTTTTGTCTATAAAGGAGTGCTTGGGTTACTCAGTTTGGGACAGGTTAGGTAATTTATTTTCCTTTCTTTTTTTCCCTCTTGTACCTTTTATTTAAAAATAAATTCCTTACTTTTAACAGCACAAACAAAAGGTAAACCAGTAGTTCATGACTACATAAATATATACAAGCTGAGATGATGTCCCTTGCACACATGTAAAGCAGCTCCATGTGCTGAGCAGAACTCCCAGTCTGTTGACTCCTCAGGGTAGGAGCAAAGCTGGAAAGAACAGAACAAGTTCATTTCTCCATTATTGCATTGCCAAATCATTTCTGAACCAATGACAACACTCTGGCTTTTCAGATCTCTGGCTTTACCAGAGGTTGCAAGATTATGGTAGTATCTAGGACTCATAGGAAACAGTGCAAGGAAATTACTAAAGATCTTCCCCCTTTCAAAAAAAGCCTCCAAATACTTCATAGAGCACCTTCCAGTGCAAAATTTAATGGTCTTTTTATCCTGGCATTGAGGTTGCCTAAGGACCTCATTACCCTGAAGGAGCAAATTCAAATTACTGTTCTCCTATGCTCCAGAAGGAAGTCCGAAATATTCAGGGGGTGATCTGAAGATGTACCACCACCACCCAACGCCTTGAAAGATTCCTTTCAGCAACATTAGGTTTTTATGCTAATCTGCCAGGCTTTCCTCATTATCACATTTACATTTTCATAGCCATACCTGCTGTTTCCTTCTTTTCTTTCACTGGTGACAAAGACCCCAGCAAAGCAAAGCCAGTGCAGCAGATAAAGAATTGAAAACAAATCTAACAGTCATTAAGGACAGCAGTGCGGTGATTTTGGTGCTCATCCACTCATTTCATGCAAACTTCTAAATGGCTTGTGGTGTATAGCTTTCAATCACTTTCAGCAATGGGCTAAAAAATGAACTGTGAATCCAACACCCTTCTAACCTTGGGCAGGGGAAGGCCACACAGACGCGCTGCACACTTTGGGTGCAGAACAATACCCTTCCAATTCCTGGCTGATGACCCAAATGTCATGTTATCCATTTCATGTATCCAGACACATGTTTAGTCTCAGTAAGGCATTCCATTCAAGTTCCATTCAAAAATCTGGCCTTTTCAGGGCACAGAGTCCCCAGACCAAACTTCAAGCCTTCATCTGATGACAACCTCAAGCCACCTCCAAAACTGAGTAATAATCTGAGCCAGAAACGAAACAGAAACAGAGTCAGTCCCCTGGAGGTAAAAAGCTCCTCAACACCTTATTAACCAGCCCTTGATCAAATTTGGCTCACTTTGATCATTTTTTGCCAATCTCTTATGCTTGAGAAGAATTCTTTTGCCCCAAAGGCAAAGAGAGGCTTTCACCTGTTTATTCTTTATTTATAGCAATAATTCGTATTTCTGAAAACATGTATTGCTAAGTAAAAGGGACCATTTTTAGTGGTCACAAAATGATGCTTTTACTCCTCCTTAATGTGACTTATCAGGAAGAAAATTTTTTCAAGTATAAGGAGCAGCTATTCAAGACATTTTTATTTATTAATAGTTAGATTCTTTGTCAAAAAAAAAAAAAAAAACTCTCCATAGCACCTTGATTGCATTACTACTTCATATTTGCCTGCATAAATAAACCTGACATTCTACTGCAAGAGAGGCAGCTATTTTAAAGATGGCAAAATGTCAGCTCTTGGATGGTTGGTTTCATTTAACAGGGCTCCACATGAATTTATGAACTGTTCCATAACATCTTCTCCCTGCACCAAATGGCAGACTTTGGGCAGAAACCCAATGAATGCTTAGCTAATGTATAACAAACAGAGTATTTACATAGTCAGTGTACCCTATTAGGTATTAAGAATGGTCTCTTTCTAAATTTACTGTTAATTCCCTTCCGCAACAACCTAACTGAAGTGCTTGCTTCTCAGAGAAGGCTGAGAAAATGTGCATTTACTCATATGTGTGCGTAGGTCTTTTCTTTCGTTTTAAAATGTCTTTAACAAAACTTCTGACAGTTATTTTCTTTTGCTGCAAGGGTGAGAATGTAGTTTAAGATATTGTTTCCTGACTTTAAAGGTGCCTTGTGGTTTTTAAGGATATTTCAGCAGCTAAAGAAATTCTACTGCAGACACAATGTACCAGTTCATTTCTTAAGCAATAAATGGCAAGCAGGGTGGTGCTGAATAAGCATGCTTATATGGAATTTCTCTTTGAAAAGACCACTAGTTAGGCCTTATAACACTTCAGTTGATATTTCCACAGTGCAAACACGATAGTGGAAATTAAGTTGCCCCAGCAAATTCAGTTTAGGAGAAATTTGTTATGAATAAAATGCTGCTGCTGGCCTTAGAACATTGAATTTATCCACCAAATAATATCTTAGAAATACCACTTCAGAAGAAATCAGCTCTAAATAATTGATAAATTTGGTTTGTTTAGAAACCTTTTGACCCCTGTAATAGAAAGTAAAAACACATTTCAGTTATTAAAGTCACATATATTCCCTCTGGTAGGGGAAGCTTTTAATTTTAAGCTGGTCTCTGTTGGGGCCATTTGATAAAGCTTGGAAAAACCTTTTCAACTGCTGCTGGTGGATTTGGGTCAGCTTCCCTTGGGAAAATGGCAAAAGATAAATTTGTAGCTTTTCATAACACATAAGAAAACTTCAGAGATTTTAAACATCAAGAACTATTGGAACTGAAAGACAGAGTTTCTCTTTTGTTTCTCCCCCTCCTCCTCCTGCTCCTTCCTCCCTTTTATTTCCAAAAAGAACTTTAAATTCTCTTGTTGTTTTAATTTTTTCTTTTTTTTTTTTTTTGACTGCGGAGGTTAAGAAAGTTTTGACCTCTCTAATTACACTACCAGTGGTCCTTATTAGCGTAAGATTTATTTTGAGATAGAAATATCATTATGCAGTTTTTGTTTTTAAATTGAGTCATTTCATTCTACTAGCTTCAAAGCCAAGAGCAAAATAAAAATCCTCTATCACTCTTTTTTTTTCTTTTTTTAATGTATTTCTTAAACTTTGCTTTAGTCACTATTACTAGATCTTTATATCCACAAATATAAGTCAGTCTCATTTCCCCAGGACAGTAATCACAGTTTATGAATGAGGGCACTAATTCTACTGGGATTGCCAAAATGTGCCTGACCTCACTGCACTGTTGTTTCACAACAGGGAAATAAACAGGGGTGAAGGAGAAGAAACTTAATGAAAACAAAAATACATAATAATACCCAATGGTCAAATATTTAAGTAGCCACTTCTGCATAAAGCAAATACAGGCAACAAGACAGATTGTGCTGCCTTCTGAACCCCAGACCTCCAGACATCCCTGCACATATTTACAGAGGTTGCTGCCATTCTTTGTACCTTCAGGAGCCGCCTCCAACAAGTAATATTTGCAGACTTTGTGGGGAACATCCATTTCTATACATTCATCTGAGACTACCAAATTCACTTCATATAAACTACTGAATGGCCATAACTCAACAGAAACAACACCTTTCTCTGACAGCCTGGGCTGAACAAAAACAAGTACCCCAGAGGATAAAATCTGTGTGTTTCCTTACAGGCTCTAAAATGATTCGCCTCTCTTCCCTGTTGTCATTAAGACTTAAGTATGATTCCCTGGAATATATTTGTGAGCACAGTGAGAATCGGGAGTGGTAGATGGCTCTGGCAAGCTGAGTTCCTCTTCCTGAATTTCATGGTGAATGAAGCACTGGCACTTTTGAAACTACAGAGTAGTTGAATTTTTTGATAACTGGACGAGTCCCGAACAATCTCGCTTTACCTACAGCCTGTGAAGAGTGCCCAGCAAAAAATGGGTAGAAACAAAGATTTTCTCCTAGACAACTCGCCTTTCTTGAGCAGCCAGTTCTTTTTTTTTGACTTTTCATGCTTGGTTGCTATTCCCAGTGTAAGACATTTCGTTGCATGGATGCAGTGGTAAATTATTAAAAGGGTCTCTACCAGGTATTTGTTCATGCAATCACATATTATGTGTTCATGTACCTCTGCCTATTCTTGCCAAGTGCAGCTCCTCTGTGAGTACTTTAGCAATTCAAACACCTGCATTATTTCATTACATTAGAGCTGTTATTCAAAGAGTTGCACCTACACCCCATTAGCACGCTCAGAGGGAGGCCAACTCTTGGTAATTTATGTTGTGGAGGGATTGCCACCTTGGACAAGAAAGATGACATGCAGAAAGCTGGCTGCGATTTTACAGCCACACTATTCCAGCTTCTCAAATAAACACACATAGCACACATCTTCATGGTCACTTGGTCCACTTGGATGAGTGAAAGGGGCTTCTTTGTGTTTACTGTGCACGCGGCGTTCACACAGGAAATAGTTGAGAAGCCGCCAGTATTTAAAAAGGTGACAGCCTGGAGTATTTCATGGTGTTTTTCTTGTGCAGGAATGTCTTGGAAGGATGTGACATTTTGAATTGGAAAATTTCTTCTTTTATTTTTTAAGGGGTTTTTTTTTCATTTTTTTCCTGTTGATACACTTTACCTGATGTCTAATCTGTTTGCATCAAATCACTGTGGTCTGTTCAACATAATTTATCTCAGACAGTTTCACAACTCAACACATACTCTAACACAAAGGCAATGCTAGCTAATAGTACATGCTGTCCTGCAGTTTTCACCTGGTTACACTTGATCTCTTAGAAACATAGATGACTTCTTTATTCTGTCTTTTCTTTGGCTATGGCTCATGCTACAGGCAGTTCGTGCACTATCTCTACTTCTGCTCTTTCTTCGTTCCTTGGACTTCTTTTTCTTCATCTACAACATCAGCATTCTTTTCTTTTTTCTTTTTCTTTTTCTTTTTCTTTTTCTTTTTCTTTTTCTTTTTCTTTTTCTTTTTCTTTTTCTTTTTCTTTTTCTTTTTCTTTTTCTTTTTCTTTTTTTCTTTTTCTTTTTCTTTTTCTTTTTCTTTTTCTTTTTCTTTTTCTTTTTCTTTTTCTTTTTCTTTTTCTTTTTCTTTTTCTTTTTCTTTTTCGTTCTTCCCCCATTCTTCTTCTGTCTCTTCCACCCACTTTATCATAACCTCCAGCTCATAGACAACTGCTGGATGATTCCCTTCCACTGCCTTTCTCATATTTCAGTAGGCTGACTCTTCCCACCTACTGCAGCACACAAACTACTGCTGGCTAATTTCTCGCCCCTAACAATTGCTAGCAGTACCTTCCCACGCACATGCACTGGCACATATTCACCTGCTAGAAGTCTCTTTATGCCTTTCATCATCTGCCACACTGAAATAAAGCCTGTTTCTGGCCAAAACAATTGGGTGTTTACACCAGTTACAGAGGAAGGAGCCAGAATATGCAAAGTGTGATTGTTTCAGTTGCATTACAGTTACTACAAGTGATTAGCTACAAGAAAAATCACCAGGTAAGCAAGAATACTGAAATATTTTTAAGTTTATAGAACTTAAAACATGAGCACAAACTTCTTCAAACTGATTGCCCAATAGCAAAATGTCCTGAGTCACAAGAGCGTAGAAAATATGCTGTGTTAGGAGGGGAAAATAAAAAAGAATCCTGCAATTATTTCTGTCAAAAATCAGTTCTTTTGGAATACATAAGAGAAGCCAATCAAGTTCAAATAAGTAGTGTCTGACCACAGTGAAATTTGGAAACATTTTACAAAATTCTTTTTTAAAGGCAAAAAACAGTGGAAATAAAGATATGTTGTTAAGAATAGAAAACACTGAGTATATTTACATATTTAACATATTTGATAGTTTCTTCTGCAAGACAAATTTTCCAGAGTACCTGTCTATTGAGCAGAAAAATTAATAAGCCACAATAAAATGATAAGTCCAGCACACAGCTGACCATTTTCCACACAAATTAATTGCAAAAGAAAACACAAAACAGATCTACCTTTTCAGTGCCAGAAGAGGGTAACTCCAACTGAATATTCACCAGAAGAAGCAAAATTATCCACAGGATAAAAATATTGTACCACCACCACAACAAAGCAAGTTCTTTGACACTGTGTAAAGAACACCACTGTGTCATTGTCACTAAAGGCAAGAAATCAGGGATGGTAGCATTATCCCTCATTCATCTCTACGTAATTAGAAAAGAGAAGCCAAGATATCTTACCAAAATAAAACATGCAACAACAAAATCAGCAGTAAATACTGTAAAGCAAGTGGAAACAAAGCTCTGAAACCTCATGAGATCTACGATCATGTCAGCCTAGTGTAGAAACAGATTTATTTGAATCAAACTGGAAAGACTACCTCTTGTAATGATTATTTCTTGAGTATTTTTTAAATTGAGCTGTTGAACAGCCCATTGATGCAACAATGTAATGATACATTGAAAATCACAGTTTGCTCATCACAGGATTCCAGATGAGTTAATAGCAGATAATTGCACACATTTTGCAAGCACGTCATTTCAACAGTTCTCTTTGATATTTCAATTTAAGTGCACCTTGTAAACTCTGGCTATGTACAGCCAAGTGTGCTGGAAAAACAGTTTTTCCAAAGAGAAATGAACTTAAAACAACAAGATGAAACAAGCCAAAATTTAGTAAAACAATCCAACCAAAAAAGCCTACGTTTTCTAGGTTAGAACATTTTGATCACAGAGGCATAAGTGTTGGTGTCAAAACAAGTTCTCTGAATAAAAGGTTTTTAAACCTAAGTTAGCTTCAAAAGAAAATGCACATAAACTGGAAGCAAGCAAACATGGGGACAAAAATGCCATAAGTTCTCTGCATTAGCAGCAGAACTACTGCCAGGAGTTACATCACCAGCACCAAGGCCATATGCCATCACTGTTTGTGATAGTGGTGAAATAAAACCGTTTAGAGAGCACCCAGGTGGATACTACCGCTCTGCTTTTTGAGGTAACACAGATGCAGCCTTCTATGTCTCATTAACTTTGACTTCTGGATGGAAGGGAGAAGACAGTTTTGAGGCATAATGCATTTTGTCCTAAATTAAACACCTAAAACAAGTTTACCTTCAGTTGGATAAAGCTCACCCAAACTCACCAGTCTTGTCATAAAGGAACACACAAACACAGGTGCACATACTGCATCAGAATGCAAATTTGCTTTGACAACTGCATTTGCCATAGGAAAATGAATTGTTTGGGGAAAGAAAGAGACCAGATGATCTGAACAGCAGTTACTGACAGTTGTCCTGAGTTCCACCTGAGACATTTCTATTCATGTGTGTGTTATGAATAAGTGTCACAAGTTGGTAATGTCTTCATTTCAGCTGGTTTCATTACCCGGATTTCATTTCCAGAAGAGTGGTGATACAGATCTCATAGTATCCACTGCAGTTATAAAATTGATTTCTGCCCTCTTTAGATCCACAGAGATGCTGAATGATCCTCGAAGCAGCGCTGCTTCTGAGCCTCTGCCCTGGTGCCAGTGTCTCCCGCTTTGTGTCTTTTTAGCAAGTTGCAAGAAGTGGGGTAATCATCAGAGCCATCATCAGAGCTGCTCAACGCGGCGCAGACAACAAGTGTGTGGCACGTGCTGCCCAGAGTCAGCCTGGCTGGGAATTTGCAGCACATTCTTACCCCTTTCCCTGCTGAAAGCAAATAGCAATGTTCCAACAAGGCTTGGCACAATGTTCAGTGCCTCCCTACGCTGCAGAAGATCATCGTAGCTGGAACTCTTACATGCATTTTAGCCATTAGAAATTTAGTTCACATTTTTGTACTACCAGTAGCCTCACCAGAAAACTACCACAATAAAGGACTGAGGAAGCTAGTTTGTTTTCTTCAAATATAGATATTAGGACCTTTATATCACAAAAAGATTTCTCCACTAGGTTAAAACCATTTTAAGCTTTGCGCATGAGTCTTGGAACTGCTGCTGTTCTGGAGTGAGCTGAAGAGAAACTAGCAAGAACAATGTCAACCTTCAGCATCAGTTTCAAAGTTCCTGAGAGCATATTTCATTTCAGAAACCCAAGAGAGAGTTAAAAAAAAAATCAGAATTCTAATATCAGGAAAAATTCTGAAAGCAAAACATTGTTGATCTCTGAACTGCTTCAGAACTAATGTCTGAAATGCCTCTAAACTAGAAATTTTTCACACAACTCTAGCTATTAAGAGTTTTAATTGAAGCTGAATATGGTTCTGTAATTTTTTAGCAAAGGAATGACATACATGATCTAAGATTGACTTTAATGAATAGCACACAATATTTCAGAGCATAAATACATATGGGGTTCCAGGTTCACAAACTGCTAGTTGAAAATAGTTACTTGGACTATAAAATCAAGCATGTAGGACTAAAATATCACCCTTTTGGTAGTATGTGCTAACCTTGTCCTACCCTCTGAACAGTCCACCCTGAATACTGATTTAAACAGGATCAACTGGAAATTGTAATATGATTGTATGTAACACACATTTACACCAGAACACATTCATGTAAGAGGCTAAATTAGGGTTCAGATGCATTTCTTAACTCTCAAGTACTAGCTCAGGAAATCGCAGGAAACTTAATTTAAAGATAACTCTGCTGTGAGTTATTTTACACTCCTTCTTATTTCTGGCATCAGAAGTTACACATGAATCTTGAACCTCCTGCATTGCAGTGCAGGATGCTGTTGCTGGGGTTGTTGAGCTCTTTCACCATACAGATGCACATTAACTGAGAAAGGGGTGTGTGTGTGTGTGTGTGTGTGTGTGTGTTTATGTGCGTGTGTGAGAATGAGGAAAACATCATGAGTCTATAGTGTCAAGAACTTGTTCTGTTACCTCTGAAGTATTTTAGGGATGGTTTGGGATGGAAACTGCTCAGTTTGGAGTCTTTTGTAATGTAAGACCACAGACTCAACCTCTTCTTCACCTACCTTTTCATTTTCTTGTCTTCAGCTGGTTCAATCTGTGTCTCTTGGTGTTGGCAGTGTCAGTGTGAGCTTGGCCTGCAGCCTGGAGTCTACTAATGTTTTCCCAAGACACAAAAATAAGAGAAGGGTAATGACAATTTTTGTCACTTTGCATCCTAAATGGAATTTTATGGGACAAAGAGAAGAGACTTCTGTGGCCCAAAGGGATTTCCTCTGCTGAATACCAAGCACCTTCTACAAACAACAGAAATGTGAGAGATTCTCAAAATAAAAGGTCACAGGGATTTTCCATAATAGAAAGGCTTTAACAACAGGGTATTGTTACCAGCTGCCCTTCCACTGAATCAGGGAAAATCATGGTGAAGGACTTCCTCAATATGTTTTTCTGCAATTCAAGGAGCTACTGATTTGAGGGACAGTCACTGGAGTTCTCAGAATTTGAGTCAGGGACCATGATGTACATTTAGTAACAGCCCTGAGCAGGGGGAAGAGAAATAAAAAAGGATTCACAGCAGAAAGGGAGATGACCATTGCACTTGGACAGTTTGGTGGCAGCATGTTCAGGCTTGCTCTGCTAAGGTAACATTCATGTGTCAGACAGAGGGACAGCATTTTTTTGATTTCTGGGAAGAGCCCAACTTCCTTATGAGAAGGGCAAGGGAGGAATAGGGCTGGCTAATGATTTCAGACTGCCTGAGGCAGTGAGTGGCCTGGCAGCTGCAGAGAAAAACAACACTTTCTCTGCCCACCCACCACTTGAAGTCATGGTACAACCAGTTATTTTATGACCAAATTTGGCTTAGAACACATCAACAGGCACTGTGGCCATCTTTGCACCTCATTAGCTATCCACAGAAACGAGAGCTGCTTCTTTCTGTGTTTGGGAAGGAATAAGACCCACAGTTCAATCAGGCTACCACCCACTCCAGAAGTTTGTGTGCCTTGAGGGGTTACCAGCACACATGTATGTAGAATAATATCAAATTATTTCAACACAGGGAGAACATGTTATGGTCTTCACATTCCCTTCTATCTTCTCTCCACTACCCATGTCTTCTAGCTATCATCCACCTCTGGCCATCACCATTGTCTTCCCCCACCCACTCTTCTCCCTTGGATTCACAAGCTCCATTTCTTTGCCCTGGTCATAACTGTTTTACTTCTTTTCTGATCTGAATACAGGAAGGCATAGGAAGAGGGACAGCACTTGAACCCCATCCATCTTCAGAACAAAGAATCTGACTTTGAGATATGAAGAAACTGGAGCGAAGGGCCCCTCTTCCCCCACAGAGGGTCAGGGGAGGGGAGATGTGACACACTTGTCTGTGCTTAGGACATATCATGAACACCGTGAGAGGCCTGTTGGTGAGTTCAATCATATTAAAGGACAATAATAACTAATAGGGACTTTGAATATTCAGTGGCATAAAAGTAACCTTGCCTTTTTATTTGTCCTTCCATAGATAAAAAGAAGCAATATTGTTGGTATGCCTAGGATTTCAAAATATTACTTCATAATAAGTATAAAACACACCTTAAAGCATGTATTATGGGTCCAGAAGAACACATCTTTCAGCCTTTAAGAAGTATTTAAACTACTCTGGCAGATGAAGGTAAGAAAACATTAATTTCAGCTAGTCTTTCACTTTGATACGTGCCAATGAGTACAGAAATGCGAAAATGAAACAACTTAAGAATGTGTAGTTCAAATTACATATGAAAATCATCCATTCAAAGTGTGGATTTAATCATTTTTGTCTTAGCTCATTCTTTCAATCACCCATTTCCCATTCCAGGTTACAATACTTACACTGTAGTGTAGATTACTATAATTAACAGGTTAAATGCATGAAAACAGTTTTTTCCCCTTGATGTGCCTTTGGATCCTTTATTTTTGCTAGCAGTTATGCTGTAGAGTCACCTCCTAGGAAGGAAAAACAACTGCCATGGGGTTTCTTAATGCTGCTAATGTTCTTTTCTTTCCCTCCAGTAATAACAGTAAAAAATTACTGTCTGTAAATAAAAGAATATAATGGAGAGCATATATCAGGAGAAGTATGTTAAAAGCTGCATGTATAACATCCGTAGGTACAGGCTGCTTGTATTGACAGAGCAGCCAATGTTAGATTTTATTAAGATGCAATGAGAACATTTCTAATCTCATTGTATATAGAAGTCCTTTTCTGATCCAAACGAACCCCTCCAGTTAGCATGCAATTTAATTCTACAGAATAAGAAAGAAAATAGTCTATAAATGTCTTTTGTGCTATGATATTTACAGCTAACATCAACATTGTTCTTACTTTGTTTTCCCCACCAACAATGCTGTGTGGCATAGCCGTAGATTTATTTATTTTTTAATCATATGTCCTGCTGGTTATAACATAACTTAATGTACCAGCTGCAATTAACAGACTGTCAAAGGATCAACTAACAAGTGCTGATAAGCTTCATTTAACTAATTTGAGGAGTGGAAGTTTGATTTTCTTTTTTTTTCCCAGGAAGGTAGCTTGTTTCCTTATTTCCTGTCAAGTGAGCCAACTCCTGTGACCTGTAGTTAAAAGGGCCCTTTGTAATTAAGGCAGTGAGCCTCCAAGTGAACAGTTCTCACAGTAGGAGGGGGAGCAGGGGGAAGAAGAAGAAGAAAAAAGCAACCAAAAAAAAAAAAAAAAAAAAAAGAGGATGCATGACACTGCTTAACTAACTAATCGGAGCTGAGCCAATCCATTTTCCTGCAGGCCACTCAGTGTACCATGAGCACGCAGAATCTTGCCCTTCATTGGCTTCATGTCCATTTTATGGACCAGCGAGTCTATTAAGATCTTGGTGAGTGGCCCTATCCGAGGGCAGGGCTCCCTCTCCGCCTACCCACAGACTACCAGAAACTGATCAGCCGTGTTATATCAATAACGTTCTCACACCAGGTTGTGTAAATTGATCTTTTACAATTTCTCTCGGTGACAGTCTCTGTAACCAACAAGATAAATCATTCCTCCTGTGGCTTTTTTATTGATTGCTGAGACCTGTATAAAAATTACACTGCTCAAGCTGTGAAGTGAACATCCTCATAAAAGAAGACCTTCTATTTACAATCAAAATATGTTTGGTCCAGATCAAGCACAGATAGTAAACACTATCCCAATAGCGTAAGAGACCAGAATTAACTGAGATTCAAAGCACCAACGAAGTAACCCACATAAACTTTTAAAATGGGAATGGTGCACAACACCCCAAGGAAAAAAGAAAAGCAAACAAAAAACCTCCAAACTTGCAAGGTTATAAAGTCTTGTTGAAGAAAAGGCAGTTGTAATAGCAAACCATCTGTTAAAAACAATGATGCAGAAGAACAGCAACACAATCAGCCAGCTTTTTTTTCCTTTTTTTTTTGCAATTGCTTGTACAAACGCTAGCACAATTTGCTTTTTGATATCCTTTTAGCACCCATGCAAATATATATATTTTTTTTCTTTCTTTTTTTTTTTTAATGGAACGGTAAGGTTTGAAGGCTTCTTACCTTTTCAGAAAAGAAATAATCTTCAACTTTGGAAGACCTGGCAGCTGTAATATCATTCCAGGGAAATTGATTTAAGCTGCTATATAGTATTGGCTTTAC
This sequence comes from Hylia prasina, assembly GCA_013397195.1. Lineage (NCBI taxonomy): Eukaryota > Metazoa > Chordata > Aves > Passeriformes > Sylviidae > Hylia > Hylia prasina. Next base: position 249,585 of record VYXD01013509.1, read on the forward strand.
TGTTTTATTAAAGTAAATAGTCTAATGATGTCTGACATAGGCAATCAAATGCATTCACAGTTTTTAGTCAGCATCAACTCTATAATGATTATATTCCTTCCACTTTATTCCATCATTTTAATTCTGGAAAAATAGTCTCTAATTTCTGTTGCTTTAATTATTTTAAACTTATGCTAATATTTTTTAGAGACACAGTTTACAGGAACGTCTTTTGAAACAGGTGGACTTAAACGGAGGAAAATTGTTAAATGTTAAATCATCAAGCATGATGAAAGAATTAGCAAGTGATTCAGAGGGCTGAAAACCAGATATGAAATACCAATTTCATTGTGTTACTGATTCAATCTGGTTTTTTGGATAGGACACTTGTGGGCCAATATTCGATTTACCCACCTGTAAAAAGTTATTCGAGTATCTAGAGGAAATGTGTCATTTCTGTATCATGCTAAGTGAAATCAGTAGAGATACACCCAAGCCAGACTTGTTCTCTGGGAAAATGTGAAGTTTAAATTAGTGTTTGTAAAGTACTCTGAAACACTTGATGATGAGACCTTCAAAAATGCAAGCTCTTGTTATTATGATTCTCTCACACAAAAAAATGAAGGATGCATTCGAATGTTTCATGTTATCAGAAAACTGTGCAGCCATGATTAATGCTACCAAGGAGAATGATGTACCAAGTAGCCTCTCAAAATCAAGGATGTTGTTAAAGGCATAGTTCCCATGAGGTCCTAAAAGTTATTCTTTTTTTCTGTTGAAATCAAAATCTGTGGATGATCTAATTACCTGTGATGCTGAAGAAAAGATAGACTTTTTTTCTTTTTTTTTTTAATTGTGCACATGTAACTAGACATTACATGTTTAGACTTGCTAAATGCTAAACTACACTAAATTATTTTAAATGGCAAAACCATAATCTATTTTAGGTGTTTAGAAATTGATTGGTCAGAGACACTTCATAAAAAAATGTGCATCAAATTGAAAATTCAGAGTATGAAAATTATTAACTTTTTGCTAGTGCTATAAAACTCTTCATAAATGACAGAAGCACTTCTTTATTTGCTCACTGAGTGATTTCCCCACTTCAATGAAAAGAAAGAAAGGAAGGAATTTGTTGGAGGAGGGGAGAGTTGTAATAAATATGGTTATGACTGCGCTCTTCTTAGGGAGCTCACTTCAGAATAAATTTTGCTATGTGGTATTGTCCATTCACTTCTCTTTTCTTCTTCAAAAGGTATTTTCAAAGGGAGAAAGTTAAAACACTATTTTTCAGAAAAACTTGATTGGGAGAAACCGATTCAAGGCTCAGAACCCAGACAAAGGGCCACTGCAAACAAAGGATTGCATGAGGACAGTGGAAGTAGTAAAATACAAAAGTTATGTTTACAGAATATGTTTTGTCTGTATTTTGGAATACTTTGGCAAAGTACTTGAATTATCCAAATCAGATTCATCTGATTCATCTTTTCATTATTAGATTTATTGATATGCTTCCCCTTGCGTCTTAGTGGTGAATTGATGATGACAGCAGTATTTTTGGGCATTGAGGGGTTTAGTTTGTTTCCTTTAGGCAAGAATGCAAAATAACTGGAGCTAATTTCTAGCAGCATCCTCTTGATTTCTCTTAATCCTGGACTGTGATGACTCTTCAAGCATCTCATTGGAAGCAATTGTGGGAAAAAGGCCATTCCCTTTTCAGCTGTTCTTCCAAACCCTAATGAGTTAACAATTGAAATACAGAAAGTTGCTTCAGAGGTCAGGAGAGTATATTCCACACAATGGTCACAGCATTTGAAACCATGACAGCACTATAAATTGACAAACTAAAGCAGAGCACTTGGTGGTCTGAAGTGGAGAAAAGAACATCAGCCAAGAGCAGTAAAAAGACGAGCCATGAAACCACACAAAAAAAAATGAGTGATTTTTTCAGATCACCTTGTTAGAATTTAGTGTATCAGAGGTCAGATGAGTAGAACAATAATAAGGTCCAAGACTGAATACCAGTGGGGAAGCTTAACCCAGGAGCTCCAGGTCAACCATAAGTGAATGTGGAAGAACAGTGAAACAGTAGTCACCCGGGAAGGGAACGCACAAAAGTCAGCGGGTTAAGGGGAGGAGCCCGACAGTTATCAATTAGACTAAGAGAAAGCCCAGGCTCAAGCACCTGGGATAGAAAAATAATCCCAGAGTGATGAAAGGAGATTTTCTCCTTTGCACTGTTCTTGTTCCTTGGTTTTCAGGTTTTGCGAAATTTGAAATGTGTAGAGCTAAAGACCTTAAATCTGTTGCAAATGAGAAAACACTGGCCAGTTGGACGCATGTTTTATGTGCATATGACAATGTTTTCATCCCACTCTGGACAGTCTTCTGAGATAGAGGCATTAAAGTAAATTTCTTTTAAAAATATGATCAAACATATACACACACAGGAAAATACGGGCATGCACACATGTACACCACTGTAAGGGGGATGTTTTTCAGCTTCTTATTTTGTCTTCAGTAGAGTATAATTCACACCAATTTTATTTTTAACTTATGAGGAGAAATTTCTTCAGATTTGTGAAAAAAATTGCTTCAAGTGATAAGTATGGAATATTTAAGTGACATTTTACAATGTAAAATGTATATATATATATATGTTATGCAACTTCCTCTTCCGATGAGCACGCATCACCTAATTTAGTAGGAATTTTGCCATTGATTTCATTGGAGCTAGAAGAGACTCAAAATAAAGCAGATCATGTCTGATATCCCACAGTTCAGAGTACATTAAAAATATCAAGTAAAGCTAGCCATAACTATCCACTATTATGAACACATTTTTTTTCTGTTACGCAGATTTCCACTTATGATTGTTATAAAATATGAACAACTCTTGTATTACCTTTGTTTGTGTCTGTGTGAGTGGAGTGGGGATGAGGGGGTAGTGTGTGCATATGTCTATAGAGGAGAAGTTTTTTGTGATGTCTACAATATGTACCTGAAATATTATTCAGTCCTCATTAGCAATCTGTGGCAAAAAGGCAAGGATGTATAATGTCAGCTAGAATCAAACTCTAAACATACTCTGTTTGTAACCTACTATCCTATTTTTTCTATCTGTCTATTCTTAACCTCACATTTCTGAGGAATTATATAATTCTGGATGGCTGCTAAAGCCAGCAAAATTCTTACAGGCAGACTAAGTCTCACCAGCTGTAGTAAAGCACACAGTATCCCTGCTATCCTCTGGTGTGTACATGCTGCTTTTTGGGTTACAAAAGATCCATTGTCAAGTATTGTGATAACTTTTTGAACCCCTTCCTTTTTGCTACTCCAGAACAATTGCACTAATACAGATCAAGCAGAGGCTGACTGCTAAGCACACAGGTACACTGCGCCACAGTCAGTGCCTTCCCACATGCACCAAAGAAGATGAAGGGATTACATTGCCAAGTGGTTTCTTTCTGCTTGAAACAGGATGAGTTTTGTGACATGAAAGCTTCTCCTACAAAGACTGAAACAGAGAAGTCCAGGGACAAAAATACCCAACCTTTTTTCAAGAGATTGTCAATGATGGCCACTGAAATCTAACAGGACAGGAAAAAATTATGGTCAGCTTAAAGAAGCTGGAAAATTTTAGGAGAGGAACATGGACTGTAGTTTTCAAGCTCATGGCTGGGTATTATGCTTGGAAATAAAGGTGAATATGAAGCTATGACTTTATTGCATACGATAAAAGAAAAAGAGCATAACTTCTTCAAGAGTTCATTTAAAGATATGATTTGTCTAAAGGAAAAATACTTGATGTATGTCTTTCTAAACGGTTCTTTTTCTAATATCATTACACAGCTGGATTTACATCCTGGAAATTATGGGAGGTCTTGCCAGATGTAAGCAGGGGAAACAAGAAAAAAAGAATGTCCCTTGTTTTAAGAGAGGAGATTCTTTATAAAATAGTGTGCAAAAGCATGGGTGGCAATAAAATTTCTTTTGTGTGCTACAGGGGAAGTTGGATTAACTAGCATTAGGATTTAATATGCTTTTCTTGAGGGAAAGTTTGTTTCTTTAACTTCACACAAAAGTGAAAGTGTTTCACCTTTCAGTTTAATGAAGATTTTTTCTTTCTTACAGAACAAATCAGTTTCAAACTCAAACTGAAAACATTTTTCTGGGATGCTAATCACAAGAAACCTGTCAATATTTGCAGTATTCCCAAATAGTGTTCCATTTGCCCTCATGAGTCTCTAAAAGTACAGTATGCATTAAAGTTCATATTTTTAATATTCTTATACTGCAAATAGTTCAGGGCCAAAACCAAATAAATTAATATTTAGCAGAAGTAGTTCCATTAACTGACTCTGATGATCCAAAGTTAGAGTAAACTGAGGTAATAATTGTAGGTTCACCAGCTGCAATGTGAAACAAAGCATAGTTGCCTACTAGATAGATGGATAGAGTTTTTTGAACCTAAATATACCACAGTCTTGGGGAAGGATTTGAATCTAGTTCAGCTGAATTTTCCTCCAGGCTCAATCACCTGTACTAGCTAGAGCTCCATTGATGTACTGGAGATCTTACGTCACCTACACTGTAGTACCTAAATTTGAGTGCTTCAATTCATAGATATATCGAGAGTATACATATAGTTTACATCCACCCATCATTAGATAACTAGGTAGGCTAGTTGGAATAGCTATAAAGTCATCTGCATCTGATCTAGAACCATACTTTCCTCTTGTCATCAGTAAGAAGGAATAATCACTTGCAAAATGAGATTCATCTCAATCTGCAGTAGATGCTTGAAATAAGTCAGATGAGTTACACCATAAAAGGTGCATTGTTTTCCACTGAGGATAAAAGAAAACTAGTTCAGGTGAAGCCACCTACATAAGATGAACAAATGTCTCCTTTGCTCGCAAGCAGTCATATAAAGACATTTAAAGATCTGAAAAAGATAATGAAGTGGTTTTTAGAATTGTTGGTGAGGGTGATCTCACACAGGAGGAGGATGCCACTGATTCCCCATCTGAGCTATAACCAGTAGGTGGTGGATATCTTCCAGAGACTCTGACAAGATCAACATCATGAAGTAGTTATAAGCTAAGTCAAGAAGATGAGAAACGTAATGTGATGGGGAAGGGAAACACTAAAAGGACTTAAAGCAATCATTCCATGAGCTTGGAAAATGGTTATTGTACTTGTATTTTCAACATATACAAGCAGGGAACAACAGCAGCTGTCAGTGCTTGAAAGGAAAAGAATTGCAATTCTCCAGATAAAAGTTAAAGTGAGTTGTAAGTAAGTGGTGGAAACTGAGAGAAGGATGCGTCTTAGACTTGCATTGCAGAGTTGGCAATATAAAGATATGGCCTGTTAATTCACCCTTGCTGACTGTGCAGGCTGCCTCTGTGGTTGTGGAAGAGGGATTCCCAACCACAAGAAATGGCAGATGTAACACTTCAGCTCCCCTGCCCCCAGCATATTTAGATTCTGCTTGTTTAAAATGGATCTTCAGCAGCTAAAATGTCAATAGACTCTTATCAGAGGCATGTTATTAGCTGTAACTCCTTTTCCTGTACAGTTAGAAAAACTGTATAAATTGGTTATACAGATTTATCAGTCTCTTAGACAGAAAGATAAACTCTGGTCATCTTAAGAGGTACTCCCCTTAGCACATTTTTTTCACAATTGAATGAAGACCAAAATGATTGATCACATCTTTGTTAAGGATTGCGGGGGGGACACTGGGAAACTGTGGGGGTCACAGTTCATTGAAGTAAATCACATGTACTCTCTTGTGTTAGTGCAGAATGGCAGAAGGGACAGATGACCAGCGTGATCCAGTCTGCCTAATTTCATACAACCAGTGAATCCTTGACTATGGGCTCTACAGGGCTCTGATTGTGAAAAAGAAAGGCCTAAAAGATCACTGTTAAAGACCTTCAGTATGGAAAATATACAAAGTCCTCAGTAGGGAAGAAAGATAAATTAAAATATTATAAGTTATCATAGCGGCCATAATTTCCTCTCTTCACCCATCACAGAGAAATTCAATTCAAAAGAAAGACTGCAGAGTTTTCAAAGATTTTGTAAAACCGGTGATACTGGCAAAATCAGCACCAACTTTAGTGTCTTAAATAGTGCTTTTTATACAAAGCCTATATTCTTTTGTGACAGTGCAGGATCAAGCTGACAATAAGAATTCTATCAGAAATAAAATTAATGGCATTACCACTGAATTGTTTCTGAATTCAGTATAAAAAATGTCTAGCGAGTGGGCAGTCAGAAGTGAAAGCATTACCTATTCCCTTTCAAAAAGGGGCAAAAATATATCCTTAGAAAGTTCAGTTCACTCTGGTGAGGGGGTGGAATGATTTTCACCCTTTTCTCATCAACTAGAATGCTTTTCACAGCCAAAAAATCACAAGGTACAGTTAGATACAAGACCACTTCTGTAGGAAAATGTGCTCATGTTAAAAATGAATCGAAATTATAGCAACAGAAGAAAATCAAACTTCCAAGCCCAGAGAAATAAAACAACTTGTTATTTATGATAAACAACAGGAGATTGTTGTAGGTCTGAAGCAATCAAAAGAATTTTGCACCACAAAGAAAATCTGAACAAAAATAATAATAATACTTAGAATCCAGACTTTTCATTTATTGAATTGTTTCTGTACAACAAGCTTTACAGAATAATACAATACATTCTAATGCTCTGGAATTATTAATGAAACAACCTAGTTGTAAAAGAATATAGAGCTATACAGAAGAGAGAGCTGTTATTTTGTTGGTTCACATGCTTCTTACTCACATATCCATTGTGTGTACTTTTCTTTTCTGTCCTAAAACTGTTTCTCACATTAGTTTTTAAGAGTGTAGGAGTGCATTTAATGATTAACTGGGACAAATAACTGTTTGATAATAGCTTACCATGTGTGGACATAAACTGGATCACAGTCTTTTATTTTAGTGATTTTCCATTTCCCCTTGTTATTATTTTTATGGTACACAGCCTCATAGAAAATCTGACTTCTTCAATGGTTTTTCATTTATGCCCTTGCTCACACTTGAAAGCTCTGCCAAACTCAAAGGAGTGACTATAGGTCTTTTTCAAGACACAGAAGTAAAATAAATCACAGTGATCACTGTCAGATTACAAATTTTTCCTTTTTAAAATTTTTCAAATCCCTAAGAAACCTTATCTCAGTCTGCAAAATAAAATTCAAAATTCTAATGGTGCACATTATTTGGTCTTATGCACAGCAAGGAAAACACCATATTCCAGTCAATGTAATCCATACACTTGAAATCGAGAAAAACTTTTAAATTCAGGTGTTTTTAGTACTTAGACCTTCTTGTATTCTTGCTATCATGTAGGAACTTTACAGAAAGATGGTCTGAAGGCTTTGTCAGGGAAGCTTTATCTCTTTTTTTTATCCTCAGCTGCAGTACAAGCGCAGAAGGAAGAAATATTTTCCTCCAAAAAGTTTAGTCAAGTGTGTGTGCCCAAAGCAGAAGAATTTCTCTTCCTTCTTGAGGAAATTCAACACAGCTTGTTAACCTTGGAATAACTGGAGAAAGAGAAATAATTAGGCTATTGTATCATTTCAAGTCTGTCAAAATACTTTCTGCCTCCATCAGGATATTGATGGTCCTTTCCTAGCAACTACCTTCTTTACTAGAGTTTTCCTCATCTTGCTCAATTTTTAAGAAATAAACATATAAACACAGAAAATATAGCTTAAAAGCTGCTTATATGTCTGCATGAGAAATGTATCCATGAGCTTAAATTATGAACACCTCTGGAGCATGCAAAGTTTATCTGAACTGACCTTTGAAGCTTTTGCATTGCAAAGAGCAAAGGGCATGAAATTCTTTGAACAGATTCTTATGACTTGTTCACCTAAGTCTTTCAAAGGCTACTGGACTGCCAAAAAGAGTATTTTATCCATTTTGATAGGCAAATATGTATATGGGAAGTTAATCACACAATGTCCCTAAAATGGGAGAAATTCATGCAGCAGGATTATACTTTATCTCAATTTTATTGAAATTAAATGGAATTTTTTTGTATGTGAAAAGAAGGTACACAATGATGCTAAAACAATTTTAAAGTAGAAAGAGGCAGAAATTCCCTAGCTACAAAGCAGAAGCCATTCACTTGTTGTCTGGAACAGGAAAGAAGAACCAAAAGCTGGATATTTCTGTAAGTGTCTTCTTCATACTTCATTGCATCTTCCTTTGAAGTTGTGGCTTTGATCACTGTTCACAGGATAGTGGACCAAATGGGCTTCCAGTGTGATACAACTGAACATTCCTGTGATCCCGAGTGCCACAGGATTCCTTCATGCTAGAAGACATTCAGCATGATGGATAAAATTGTGAGCATTTCAGGAAGGAACAAATATCTCAGATCATTCTTCTCTTTCTCCATGAACAGTTTTTCTCAGCTGTTGTTCTTCCTCTATATTCTTTTTTGTAGTGAATAGTTCTTTATTTATGTCTATTGCCCAGGCATGCAGCCTCACAGAAAAGTTTATGACACTGCTGAGTATGGAATGACAAAAAGTTGGTCAGAGAGAAGTGAGCAACATGTAAACAAACACCTATAGCTCAGCCTGATTTCAGTCCCAGACATGCAGCAGTACAGATCACCCTCAGATTTTTTCTCCAGACTACCCTGTGGAAATATGTTACATATTGTGGCAATTGAAGGCTTTATTCAGAACACATCTGTGCCAGAATAAACCTGATTCTCATGGATGAGCTTAGGACAAAAATCTGTTATTCTTTCTCCAACCTTACAATAACAGAAAATCAAGATCTGCAGAGCAGGATGAATGAGGTCCAGTGACCTTTTGCTAAATAAAAACTGCAAGGACCAAAGTTATGTTGGTGTTATCCTGTGAACTGTCTGATAATTTTACACTGTTCTACTGTTCTGCTTTGTCTTTGTCTGTACATATACATGCACATATACAGATACAGATACAGATACACTTTTTATTTTTACTCTGAATCTTCCCTTATATTGAAAAATTGTATTCACCACTGGAATAAGTACTATCAGTGTATTTTGTGCCAGTGGTGGTTCCTCACTCTTTATGACAGCTTTTCTTGGCCCAAAATCAGTTGATCTAAGTTCTTCATAGTTCAGCAACGTTTGTTCAATTCTTGTCATTCCATCAGAGATATGTTGATCAGATCAATAGAAAACACTTCATAAAAGTAACCTTTTCCTCACTAGAAGACCAGCAGTTTCCTTTTAGAAAGGGAAACATTTTTACTGAAAATTTTCACACTCTTACAATCTCAAATTAGTTTGCAGCCTAAATATAAAAAAATATAAAAAACCCCGCAGCAGTGCTTGCTTGTTTCTCTCTCTCTCACTTTGCTTTTTAAGAATTTGTTTCTTGTTTATCAAGGAAAGTAATATACTAACACTGCATATTTTTTTTTCACTCTCCATTTTCCACTGATTTCTCAACCATTCTCTATACAACTCTAGCTTGTGAAGTCATAGCATGCAAAAGCAAAAGAATCTGTTGGAAGAACTGTACAATTGCCAAGATGGTTCAAGACTCTTTTCTCACTTCTTGGACATGGATATTTGCATAACATTGTATATTTTCCACGATCAAATAACGGGATTTTTTTAATTCCACTGTTCTTGGATACAGCCCTGAGATCCAGCCAGAAAGATCCACTGTTTTAGTAACTCCTACCTTGCACATTAAGTGATACAGGATGACCAGGTGTCAGGTAGTCTATGGTCCACTCTAGCAGCTCGCAGCGTCCTGGGTAAATTTCAGTTTTCCAATATTTATTTCACTGGCAAGTGCATCTAGCTGCCTGAAAGACTGCCTCTCACACTGCTAGAGTTCTCTGCTGTAGAAACTAAATCTAGTGAAACACAACTTTCTGGGACCAGAGCCAGGTCACTCTCAGTTCAGTGGCCTTATCTTTGAATTTACAATTAAGGGCTCATGCATGTCTCCTTTCATGAGAGGCAAACCTCATTCTTCCAGTGATCCATCCCCTCAAATATCAAACTGGTGCTACCAGTAGACTGCACCTTTGCACACATGATGAGATTTTGCTGGCAAAAATTGCTTTGAGTTTTATTCCTCCTTGACTGAGTATCTGTCACTTCCAAACTGATGTTAATTGATGCCTCCTTGCTGTGGTGGTGGGAGTTTCAGAACAGATGTTAATACAGCAATGAGCGTGTAAAGGAAATTTAAAATATAAAAAGACTAACTTGTGCTTACAGTCTATATATACTACTGAAGATTTATTGAAAAACAAAATAAAGAGTATACTTAGCTGCTGTGGGTGGGGTCTGAAATTAATACATTCTCTGCATTTTTCAAACTAAGTCTGCATGAATAAACTGAATTGTCTTCCTCCTTAAGTAGTATTTCAAATGCACCACATATCTTTTTCCTTCACTAGGTAAGAATCTGGAATAATAGGGCTTACTGATGCACAATCTAGCATCTAGCATGAGAGGCACAAGTCAGCTGAACTTAGAAAATATTGCTGTTAAATAATTAGACACTGTCTTTAAATTATGGTTTGCTGTTTCTGAAAATGACTGTATCATCCATCAAAGTACACTGTAAGCTTTTTAAATAGATATATCATGTAAACGTATTTTTAAGGATTACATACAAATGCATTTCTTTTTATTTTGTATTCATATTTAATTCTAAGTCCATTATTTGAGATTCAAGATGGGATGCATCTAAATATGAAGCTTTTATACTTCCCTGTAAGTTATATAATATAGTTTAATATTAAGATTTTACTAGACAGTTACACAGTACTCAGTTTTAATATGGAATACTTCATCATGTTCATTATCGCCTATTTAGACTCATGTAAACTGACACTCCTGAAATAAGCAAGCTTTAAAATGTTAATATAAATGTTATGACTCTTTTAATTGCAATAGACATCTCATTAAGTAATTTAATACCAGTGGGACCTCTTACCAATACACAAAAAAACGTACTTTGCCCAGCTTTTACAAACAGCACAATATGACAGATTTTTTTTTTTCCACAGTGATGCTCAGCAGCTCTCTCTTTGCTATCCATATCCTCTGTGAGAACATCTTGGCAGCAAGCTGCCTTGATGGGCTGGATTAGCTGGCTTAAACCAGAGCACCTTTGGTAAGGCTGTACCTGTCTGCTCAGGATTAACTAGCAGGACCTGTCAGAAGCAACACCAGAGAGAGAGCTACCTAGACCATGGCCACGGTGGAATTAGTTCTTCACCTAGGTGGAGAGAAAAACATGCATGACATTTCCATTAGCCTAGAAGGCAGAAACATCTGGTTACTTGGTTCAGCTCATCAGCAGGAGAGCCCGTAGTTGATTAGCCCTGCTCTCAGTAGTAGGCGTTACTACAGTCAGTGGGAATTACTAAACATGGTTTCAGGGGACTGACGTTAATTTGACTTGCCAAAATAATATGCAATTTTTTAAGGAGTTTGTGTTAATTAGTTGTATAATTTGATGTGATGTGATTGGTTTTGCACAAAGAAAAGCAGAACAGGGTTTGCTATTAGAAGCTGCAGTAGGAGAATCAAGAGGTGGCACTTAAACAGCTCACAGTGTGAATTTGCAGTGGTGAAAGGCCTTAGTTCATGATCTAATTATACAATGGGATTCCCTTTCACAAAAGCTAAAAGCCTTTTGATTCTTTTTTGTCTTCTTCTGAGATACTTTATTTTGATTACTGTACTTTTAATTCCTTGCAGCTACTATTTTACCACAGATTAAGTCACTTTGCATATTCCATTTTGGCCTGTTTTGTATAATATTCCACTTTTACCAGAAAAGAAATATGTAAAATGATAAAAGTTGGCAATTTATGGTTTATATAATTCCTAACTGCATCTCTCTGCCTGCCTTCTACTGTCCATTCACTAACTCTTTTACAACTATTATTGGCAATTTAGGCTTCTTTGATACCTGTGGAACGGTAATCAGTGGTAGCACTGATGTTAGAATTACAGTTTCTGCCAGGATAACTGATAACTGTGCAGTCTGGGAACTTAGAAACATAAATGAGGTAGTCAACATCCTCTCATTAAAAGCATTTGCTGCCTGATGGTTGTTGAAAAAATTTTAGAACTGCACTGGAAAGTATCTGCTGAGGGCTCTGGCTGAATGAGAGGGTTGTTCAAGATTTTCCTCAGGATTTGCTGAGTATGGGAGTAGGCAACTGGAGCAACTCTCAGAAATAGTATACCCTTCCAAATTTCTCTCTTCTTCTCAACTTTCTGGCCTATTTGGATGGCAGAATTTTTGGGCTAATGGCTATTTCTTCCTAAGTGTTTGTGTAGTGCTCTGCACACTGAGTTGCCAGCACTGGCAGTGGCCTCCAGGCACAGCTCTCAGACATGCCAATTAATTAACTCAGAGCTCTCTCCCATTGTCTGCCACCCCCACCTAATATTTTAAAATTTCATGTCCCCTCCACTAGCAACAAGAGGCAGGAGTTTATTTATCACTGGGAAGGAAGTCTGAAACATACAGTATTCAGTATATACACTATCTAAATTTAGCTACATACTTATTCAGGAGATTTGTCTCCTTAATCTGTTTGTCTTGTGAATGGCTACTGCTTCATATCACCCTTGAAGAGAGAATGTCTCCCTCCATGAACTACCAAACTTTAGGCAGCACAGACACACCTCAGGATATCCATTTCCATCCTTCTGCAAGAAAATCCCACACTTGAAAGCCTTTCTCCACCAGGGATGGCCAAGAGAATCTTCTTTTCATGTTGCTAGAGAGAGTCTTCTGTGGACTGGGGTTTCATACAAATCTGCTGGGCAATGGAGAACCTTCTCACACTTTGCTGAAAGTTTGTCCAAACCTTGCATGCTGATGTCCAGACTTCTCAGAGATGTTCATAAATCTCAAAGTTACCTGAAATCTCATACAACTCCATTTTCCTATGATACAAGGTTCCATTGTAAATGTTTCACAGAGCTCTCTTCAAATTTCTAAAAAGAGGCACAGAATAGTTTATGGGATGTTCTGTTCAATACCTAATCCCTGTGAAAAAGCCCTGTAGTTTAGGTATGACTTCATATAGTGAAGCAAGTCCACCAAACACAAAAGAGAAAAGAGCTCTAATAGACTCTGCTCCATCAAGGCTTGGGAGATATGAGTTTACTGGTGGGAAGTGCTTAAAAGCCTGAAAAAATTGATGTCAAAGGAAGCATGCCCAGTATGTAGTAGAGTGGAGTTGGTATTACATATCATAAAGGGCAAGTGTGCTAGTGCAAAAGGGTGCATTGAGCAGTTCTAGTAAGAGAAAAGTGGGGAGGAAGAAAAAGCCCAAACATTTCACTGGCACAGACCAGGACTGAGGATGCCTGGAGAGATTCCAGGTAATTTCTATTAGGTGCAGCAAGAGTGCTGGCATCCATCAGGGTGACCGTCTGTGTAAAGTTGAGCTGTCTGTCATGGGATCACCTTAACCCTTTGTGGATTATAGACTTAAAATGCTCATATGCTTGCTATTTTTTTCTATTTGAATATCAGCTATTACTGAAGCCATGTTTGTTTACCTTGAGCAGCCCATAATTTGTAGTTACTCCTCAACTTCTTATAAACACTACCTACAATACTGACTGGTATTATCTGTTTCTGATATCACCTCAATTATCTGCCTCTTTCACTGTCATTGCCTATCTTATGCCTAGATTTCAAGCTCATGGAGAGTGAATATCTGTATTGCTGAATTCTATATATTCAAGCTTTTTGCAGAATGAGTTTCTGTATTTTGTTCTGTACTTTCTACCCATCTATCACAGTGGTGTCTGTGACAGGAAATACCAGGAAGTACAGTAATGTGAACACTAAGATTGATAGGAAAGAATTAATCTATCATTTTGTCCTGAGGTCATTTCATATAATAGGATGTTGCAAGACAAATGTTTTAACCACTTCCTGTAAGCATCTCAGAAATGATACAGTAAACAGACTTGAAAAAATCTTCATAATTATCAACTCCTGTGTCATATACAAGTAAATATATCTTACATCAGAAAGATACGTCCATCAATCCATTATTAGTTTACAAATACCAAATAGAAACTTCTTTGAGGAAACATTATTTTAGATCAGGTTGACTTTTACAGTCTTATAGTACAAATACAGAATTATTTCTATTGATGTAGAAAAGTTATATTTTCACTTATTTAATGAAAGGTGCTAGCAATTGATATAAAACCAAGGCAGTAGTACCATACTAATAACCATGACAGTTTAAACCAGCCTATATAAATCTATATTAATTGTAAATTAATTATGAGAGTGGTAAATTGATCAACTGAATATGAAGAACAATTTTCAGATTTTCTGCTTGAATACAAAAGAAGAAATGGATATAGAGATAAATCACTGATTTTCTTTCTTAGCAAAACTGCCTTCTCTTTCTTTCCACCTCTCCTGTCCTCTTCACTTCCCCAAGTGATATTGGCAAGACTCAGGCCAGGAAATTTTTCTACTTTATGATGCCTGAGAACAATTGACAAATTAACGGATTTTAAATCCATCCATGGTATCAGTACTGAAGGAGATCCAGAACTGAGCTGAGCCTTATCTAGAAAAGCCCTACAAGGCTGTAATTTCTCGGACACCTGTATATACTGAGGTGTCTCCATACAAGCTTTTAGACTCATGAAATGCCAAAGCACAATTTTTATTTGTGTCAGTGGAACTAAAAATTTGCCTGATATATTCACACAGAATTTTCCTGAAGGGTCTGAACAGTTTGGAACCTGCTGTACAATCATTTTTGTTCCTGTTACTCAGATATATTTTTCCTGTGAAGCACATTACATCTTGGGAGTGCCCAGTCCTGTGAAAGGTAAATTAACATCAACCAAAAGCCTCACAACAGAAGTCACAAGGAAATCTAATCGAAGCAAATGTATTGATACTACAGAACAGTTGCTGTAAATATGTAGATGCCTTTTCTTTATAGCTTGTGATTTTAACATGCTCTTCATCTTTTGAAACAGGGCTGAATTCTTCATTCCTCATTCTTCATCTAACTTCCAGATGTGATGAATCTAATTTTTCAGTCAGTATAGGTTCAAAAATCACTTTAAATGGATATGAGGTATCACTATTAAAAAAAAGACTCAATAAAAACTTTAAAACTACCCATTGTCAAAGAAGCCATATATTAACATTAGAAAATTAGTTACCATTCACACTGAGTTGAAAATTCCTTTTTTTAAGCTTTTAGTCCCAGATTTTTTTCCTGAAGCCACATAATATTGCAGCACTTTACCTAAAATATTTCTAAATTTTGTTCAGTCATTCACTGACGTTTGGATCTTGAAGCAAACTACAGAACAACATAAAATAATGACTTCTGACTTGTGGACTTATCAATGTCACAGGTTAAGTGGTTTAACTGAGAATCCGTAAAATGTCAAAACAGAGCAACAGTAGTGGACAATATAATTAGATTGTATCACAAGGTGTTTGTGGAAGGGAGGGAAAATGGGCCATTCAACCTTAACTTTCATATTCCTCACTTCTAAGCACTAATGCTGTCTCATCTAGGAGAGGCCAAACAGAACTTATATGGAATTGTGCCGCAAGATCCTCAAATTATAAAATTAAGTAATACACTTTAAAACCTTATTTTAATAAAGGTTTAAGAGTAATGAGACAACAAGGATTCGCTGTAAAATATTTCATTATGAAACTCAGTTACACAGCAAAACTATCAGTTTTCCCTTGTTGCCTTCCAAGAAAATGCTGTGACTATCCAAAAAAGCTTATGCTCAATTAATCCCTACTGCCACTGAGGCATGCTAGCTGTGTGCTTCTCCACCAGAAATATTCTACGTACAGCAAAGACAGCAGGCAAATTAACACAGCTAACCAGCAGCAGGGATTTTAGTGTTAGACTGGGTATAACCCTAAACTCTATGTTTACCTCTAACCTTCCTTCTCACTGGAGTAACCTCACAACCTTCCCTATATGTGCTCCTGACCCATTTGTTTACATGCAAAATCAAATTACATTACCAACTTTCCCTATTCCTTAGTCTATTTTCTTCCCCTCAAGATTCATTTTCTGCTTTTTCCTCTGTGACAACTGCAAAATTGTCTGCAAAGGAAGGGTAGCTAGTCTTCACTGGGCCTGTGTTCCTTGGTCTAGGTTACCAAAATGCCTAGCTAAAAACTGGCTCTAGTATCTCCATGCTTTGTGCAGACACTTCTGTCTTCTGACTGCAATATGGACATAAATTTAGCTCAAGAACACTTTGGAAGGGAAGGTTATTTTTTCAGTACATGCTTAATATCCATTATAATGGAACCTGTCTTCCAGTTCAGGGCCTGAACGCATTTCACAGTGCAAATAATAGACAATACTGATAATAAAAAGAAAACTTTTCATCACAAGGAACTTGATTAGTTGTCCAAATCCTGGGTAAAAGTGTCTATATCTGTATAAAGTTTTACATATTTTCTTTTGTTTGTTTAAATACATTGCCATTTAAGACTAATTCCGTATTTCCCGATTTCCATGCAGATATATTTATGTCTCCATATTGCAGTGAGTTCCTTTAGCTGTTGTTTGAAATGCACGTCTCAAATTCATGTACCATTCCAAATTTCAGCTTATGGAATCTTCACAGCAACAATTGTATCTGGGTAACAGATTGTTTGTTAAATGGAAATGGAAATTATCAACTTTGTGAATTATTTCTTGTTATCCTCGCAACACAGTGCTCTGAGTTGCAAGCTGTTAGACACTTACTGTGACATGCAGCACTGTTTTCAAGATACCTACAGCTCCCAAAGGTATCATCATGAGAATCAGAGGTCTCAGCAGTTTTTTGATAGGATGGGATTTAAAGCAATATATACACATTATTTTCTTGTTTGAATATTACCCCTAAGAGCATATCCAGGTATATTGTCTTTTCTCTTACCATTCATACAGAGATGAGAAGAGCATACAAGAGAAGCAATCCACTTGTGGTAGGCTAGTGTTGAAGAACAGATTATTCAGTCACTTGGATGTCTGCTCTGGATAGGTAGTATCAATTGTATAGTGACTGAAGCAGGAATAGGTTTTCTTTTGAGTTAATTTGCAGAAAATTTTCTACATGCCACAGTGATCTAAATTAATGATATAGATTTTTATTTTAGTATTGTCATTAAGGATTTAGTTCAAGTCCTTTTTCAGATGCTATTATGTAGTAAAGATAACTGTTATAGTAAAGAAATAATTTAAGAAAAATCAATAGAAGAGTTTTATGGCAAAATAATTGTCCATACATGCATAAACAACAACATAGCAAGAACGTGGATTAGTACCAATTTAACCACTTTTTCATAAGTTTATAGACAGATCTGTCCTAGCCAAATTAAATTTTAAGAATCATTTTATAAGATTTGCATTGTAGCACTTTTACAGTAAACGATTCTGTATGAACTGATTCGCCAATCAATAACAGTCAGAGATATTGCTTCCACAATTTTAGGCAAACTGTTTACTTAGAGTTTCCTAAATTTTTTTTACAGGTAGCTCATGGTTATGGAGGCTAGAGCATTTGGACTGTTCTCCAAGAGCTTATAACCCAGTGCTCATTTCTTTCTCGAGGATAAGGCAGACTGTGGTTCAGTTTGGGATGGATGTGGTCAGAGAGTACCGTCAAAACGCGGAGATCAGATGGTGCTGATGCGCAAACCACTGCAAAAGTACTAATTTACCTACTATCACCTTACTGGAAAATTAAACCTGCCTTTCTTTCTACTTCATTAGTATGTACCATCTTCAAGGTGCTTCAAGACAGTCTGGACTTTTTGTATTTAAGACAAGTTTTTCATCACAAGAGGGAGAATGTTTCCTACACCTTCTCTGAGCTTCCCAGTCTTCATCCCCACCATCCTCCCAAAGATAGTCTTGGTTTTTTCTTCCACTTCTTCTCCTGTGAAGTTGCCCATCTGTTTCCATTTACTACCAGATTCCCCTCTCCTGCCCTCCCCATACAGCTGATGAACCACTCTCCTCCTGCTTCTTCCTGCCCCAGCACTTTGCACATGGCAGCTCTCTCCCTCCTCTTTCTGAGGACCTGCTTTCCTGAGCAAGAGGGCAGCTTGCACTGGGGTCACTGTCCCTGGGGCTTGTGAAGCATCCTGCCTCTGGCTAGGAAAGATTCCCAAATAACCCTGCAGCTAACTCCATCACTCCCTGTCATCCATGGGCTACTCATTTGGAAAGGCAGGACACAGAGGCAACAGCACTGCCGATGTGTCTGTGCCAGGGATGTCTCCAGGGGTGAGGTAAAACTGGTGCTGCTCCTCTGGGAGGACACCCCACTTTGTGGCAGGCATCCACACAAGTGCATGCCATGTCTCCAGCACAACACCACCTTAATGAGTGCACTGCTTCTTGCTCCCTCACCCACTGGTGTGTTGGCTGTTATGCAGGACTTGGCACACACACACTGAGAAACCAGCAAGGCTACACAGCAATAAAAGTGCTAGCAACAGATAATGAATGGGAGACTTCAGAAATAAAGGAAAGAGACAAAAATCACAGCTGACATGATAACTATTTCCAAAACAATAGTAGGGGTCAGACAGGAATTTTCATCCTTTCTCTCTATCATTACATGAGGGTTAGGAAATACTGCCTGAAAGTAAAAGCTGATCTTTGGAAACTCATGAAAAAAGTATATTTCCTTCCCCTCTCCATTCACAGTATATAATTAGCTCATGGTAATAATTGCCCTTGTGTGTCACTGAGGCCAAGTACTTTGCAATATACAGTCAGTACAAAATACTTGTAGTTACCTATTTTGTAAGAGGGATACTAATGGCAAGCTTCATGCTTTAGGTCAGTCTCTGTTAAAGACAAGGAGGAGACTTGATACACTGGGTCTTTCAGAGAGATTGAATGTTAGACCACAGAGACTTATTGTCTGATCCTGTATGGCAATTTCTACTGTAAAGAGAGCAAGGAGGATGTAGAGGGTTGGAGAATCAGGAGGTAACATGTAAGGAGTAGGGGAGAAGATCTATTATAATAAAATCAGAATAAAATAATGGTAAAGAAAAAGGTTGAGCTGATGTTTACCTAAAACTGTCCTTTACTTTGTTTCTGTTGGGCTCTACAGAGGTTTTATTAAGGACTATATATTTACCTTTGTTTTATAGAAACATGATTTTGAGAATCTTATTATTTGACTTGGAAGCTATCTCCAGTGTTTACCTAGATGATTATCAATATTCAGTAAGTCTGACTTTGATCTCCGTTACATTTACAGTTATATTGATTTTTTCCTATGATTAATTCATCCTAGAATTCATTCCTAGAAAGGAATGTCCAGCAACTAGCAACTTGTGAAGACCAGATACCATGTGCTGTTACATTTGGAGAAAGTACATAAGGCCGATGACTTGTGGACCAACTGTTTGAAAAGGAAATATTTAATCTTTTAAAAGACCTTATTGGATAAATATGACTCAGAGGTATTTAATTAATGGATGAAGTGGGAAACACGCTATAAGGCTGATTGACCATTCTTGACATCAAGTTAAACATTTGTTGGGGTTTGAACAACTTTTCATTGATTTTGATCCACGTGTCTTTCAAGGTTCCATTACCCCTGCCAGCCAGACTCCAAGAAAGAAAGAACTGATTTAATCCAAAATACTAAGGCAAAGTTAATATGCTATGTATTACTGACCAATCTTAAACTGTAACTGGTAGTAGTTTTGCCTGAAAATCTGAAAAAAGTGTCACAAAGTGGTTTATAGTATGTATTTGAAGCAAAGCTATTCTGATCCAAGTTACTCTTTTCCAGTATTTTCTGGACTGTCCTTAGACTGGGAGAACTTGATGTCTTTCAAAAATCTCTCCTTCAAAAAATGCAGGCTGGAAACAGAATTCCTCCCCAGGAATCAAAAGTATTGACTGTAACAACAATATGTCCACTCATCAAAGTAGTGCTCCAGTTTTCAGTTTAACTTGTAGCTCCTTGTTTTGAGCAGGGAGCGCCAGCAAAACCTTAAAACATAGAAAACCTAGTCTGGGACAGAAATTTTCCATGCACACATCCATCTCATTGAGTTACTTTCGTGTTTCTAAGTTTTGTCAGTGATAATGCAAGACAATAATTACAACATAAACACAAGCAAAGGCATCTTTATTTGAGTTATTCAGCTTTCTATCCTCCTGTTTTCTCCTTTGTATTAGCCCCTGTTCCATGCCCCAGCACTCCTTACCATCTCCTCATTAAGGCAGGCACCTTCTTGTGGCTCCCTATCAGCCTCCTGCACTGCAACAATTAACCCATTATAGTACCAAGTATGCGACAGTTGCAGCATTTATTCAGATTCATAATGTGCTCTCATTGCATGCCAAGTTTCAAAATTAATTTTGAAGGAAACCAGAGATGTGTTGAAACACATCAGACTTTTCCAAAAATGGATCATGCCATAAATAATGAGGTTTTTCTAAAGAAAGGAAATGCAATAGATCTCGCTCCTCTGGTTTCCGTAAATCATATTATCATCATTGCAGGGGGAGGGGTATTATTTAAACTGGAGAAAGAGGAGATAAGTTGGAAGAACTGAGAGGAACTGATTGGAGAAGAGGTGACTGCAGGTTGTACTGAAAATAGATCTACTGGGATGGACAGAGATCAGTAGCTGAGTCCTACACATACTGCTTTATTATTAATCATTTTGTAGGGTCCTATTTTCATTAACATGCACACTGCAGCAAAGGGAGTATATGCAAGTGAAATTTTCTGATTACACAAAGGTAGGAATAGTATCTTGTAGTGCAAACAGAGAAAAGGGAAGAAAAGGAAGGGGATAGGACAAGATGAAATCCAGGAGTGCAACCTCAAGATGGTACACTTCATAAAATAATGAAGCAGTGGGTTTAGGCATACAGTTTGGGTGGGTAGCATTGCTTCAGCAGCTGGCTGAAAGAAGATGTATAAGTTGGGTACTTAAAAATTTTGGATCACTCTCCTTGCTAATAAAAGTTGATCATGAGCCTTAGATACGTTGTGCCTACATTAAAAAAAAAAAAATTATGAGGGAAAGTGGGAAGGGAAATTGTCAGGTTTTTTCCTAATTTTCATTGGATGATATTGCTCTGACAGGGTACAGGCAAACAGTGCACAACTTGGGTCACCCATTTTATTGCACTCATATGCAACTCAATTATTTCAAACTGGGACAAGCACCAAGAAGGTGCACTGGTAGGAGGAGGAAGGGCAATTTAATATGGCAAACTAAAAGTGCTTCACTTGTTTACACAAACAAAACAAAGGCTGAAAGGGAACATAACTTGTTGTTTATGAATATACAAAGAGGGAGAAGAGCTATTTGAAGGATGATGTTGACATAAGAACAAATGGTTATAAAATAGCCATGAAGAAACTCCAACAGGAAATTAAGAGGAAGCTCTGGAATGATATCCTGGAGCAGCCCTCCAACAGGAGCCGGGGAAGCAAGAAACTTCACTGGCTACAGCATGAAACTTGAGCACTTCATGAAACCTATTATGTGATGTGCAGTTGACAGCAAAAGCTGGGGTTTGAAGTTGATGCAGGAGGCCTTTTAAATCCTATTTCCTATGTTTCCAGGGGAAGCTGATCTAAATCTTCAGCTAGAGATGTCTTAGATGCTGATAACAGTAATTAATACCTTACACTCCAGTAATACCCTTCCATCTAAAGACCACAAAGAACATTGAACACACGTGGGAATTAAACATCTAAATATCCACCTGTGTTGTTTCTGTTGTTTTGCAGGAAGGAAATTGTGATGCCCTGAGCAACTCTTTTGGATCACTTGGAAAAATCTGTAAAAATGAAGAATAGACCTCACAGATCTCCTAGTTTTAAGAATAAACCTGTAGTTTTGAAAATTGTCATTGTGTTTCCAGGGCTTTTTAATTCCAGAAAATGTATGAATTGTATACAATTGCTTGTACAAAGCTATAAGCCATATGCTGTTTAGCTTACAATGTCAATGAGCGAGTCAGCAACAACAGGAAAATGAAGGTGTTTGTAAATGTTGCATTTAAAAAGCATTTAGAAAAATGAGAGAGGTCCTCCAAAGATGTGCTCATCTTCAAAATCAGAACAATGTAGTATTTCACAGCCATTAAATAACGTGTCACGTAGCTACAAACAAGAATCATATAGCTTGAAAAAATATTGTTTTCCTCTTGGGGAGTTGGAACAGAACCAGTTCCGTGTGTGTTAATCCCCACTCTGACTTCCACTGGGAAAGGTGCCAGGGGTGGCGAGGGATAGAGAGCAGTCGTTCTCTGGCTCCGCTCCCTGCCCTGAAACCCTTCCCTCCCAAACCTGCAGAACCCCAGCTGGACTTGTGGGTATTAAAACGGGCACACAGAAGAGACTGAACACACTGATTTGGCTCTTTTCTGAGGACTTAAAATCCTTTGTCTTATCCCTACTCCTTCTCTTCCTTCACATAAGAATAAATCTTTGCGTTCATCTGATTTCTTTCTTTCACCGGGCTGATCGCTAAATAGTGAACTGTTGTGCATGGAGATGCATTCAGAGGAAGAGCTCATTTACACAATTCCCACTTTACTCAATTCCCACCTACAAATGTGTTCCTGCTTCTTCCATTGTCATGTCAGATGCCAGGTATGGTCCTGAAACAGAGCAGTAAGACCACTGCCTTCTGCTCCTTCAAATTCCTCCACTCTGCATCCTCTGCTAGGGCCTTTACAAGCCCAAGCAAAGGTGAGCCAGATTGGCTTACTTGTCTGTATAGAGCCATACCCCAAAAGAACTGGCTGTGCCCAGGAAAATAGACACTCTAAGTCAAAGGAAGCCACATGTGTAGCTGAGCACAGAATCTGGCAGCAATCTTCCTTCTTCCCTTTTATGGGTAGACCCCATAAAAGCAAGTGCTTGAAACAAAACTGAGTGTGTTCTCAGGGTAAACCAGCTCTAAGGACGAGGACTCAATAAACTTGGGATGGGAAGCAGTGTTGTGCTGGATGCAGAGATGGAAGGGAAAGGCACACACAGAGAATCTGTCAGGCATCTGAAAGCATCCATTTCAAGAAAGTCAATTATTTTCTAGGTGACTAAAGTTTATATACACCTCTTTGTAATTGGGAAGATATGACTGTGTAGAGGACTGATAGACTGCCCCCACCCTTCACAGGCTGCTGGTTCTTCTGGGCCATAATCTCTCCAGTGGGTAGAACACAGAGCCTTGTTTTCCCAAAGTTTAAAACAATGAGACCTTATAATAACATACAAATAATAAAAAATAAGAGGAATTCCTACATGCAAAAAGTCCAGATTCTGCCCACAAAGATACATGCTCTGATTAAATCAAAGAAAATTGCATGTGTGTAGCTGAGCTCAGAAGCTGGCAAGGAGCCCACTTGTAACTGAGTCATGAATGTGAGGACAGAATAGATCCCATTGTCTCTTGAGAGCTTTTTAATTTTTCTTTGTTTTTCTCTAGGACATGAATTACCTAAACTGAAAACCAGAATTTTTATCCAATGTAATGTGTCTCTGACAGGCAGAGACACATTACATTAGATAAATTTTATTTCTTTTTAAATCAGTTACCACTTTAAAGACTGCTGAGAGGAAATATTGTATGTCTACAATCTCTTCCTGTAGACCTACCCAAAGCAAGTTTAATCTGCTGTGGATGATGCCTAGAGCAGTTTCTGATCAAACTCTGCCATGATTCGTTTCATCCAAAACAAAGGGTGAAGGGTTTCCTCTTCTGAGTTCTCATACAACGTTTTCAAGGCCACACTTTTCCACTAGAAAAGTGATCCCTAAGGACTAGGAGATAGAGTGGAAAAGTCTTTTCTGACTTTCCTCAAGGTACAATACAGTTTTACTAGTCTTCCCTTGTTTTCTGCCATTGCCCTGGTCAAGGGCCTTCTAAAGAGCAAAGTAAAATATAACAATTATATGGTTTCCAAACACATGATCTTTCAAGCAGTCTTTCTACAGAGTTTTAGAACAGTGGTGTCAATTTCTTCCTATTCTTCCCTTTTTGCTTCTTGCATTTTCTACCTGTCTTCCCAGAAGATCTTTGCAAAACCTCATAGAGAAGAAAAGTGACAGGAAGACTTTTTTCCCTACTTCACTAGAGAAAGATGATAACCTGAAAAGAATATTTAGCCTAAAATCTCTTGTGGCTGCTGTTTCTGACCTGGAAGACACTGAGATTACAGCTAAGATCAGCATTTTTAGAAAGATCTGTACACATTTTTTATTTGAGAATTTGCCTTGGTTCCAGTAAGATTCCTAATATCTAAAGAGGAGAAGACTAGAAATCTGGAGGAGTGTCCCCCTGGCTGAAGCAACCTGGGACCAAACAAACTCAACAACCAGCCTTCTAGTCCCCATCCCCCTTTCCTTCTCTCCCAGTCTCACCAGCCTCTTGAGAGGGCTCTGTTCAACGTGTAGAACTGTGCCACAGGAAATAAATCCCGACTTGTGTTACCAACCTTTATCTGTCCACTCTCTCACATCCAAAATCTCAATATCAAAAGCAGAGGTGTCTTCATTTTGGTTTCAAAGTATCTCAGGTACAGTAGAAGACAAAACCTTCATAAAAAGACAAGAAACTTGACAGAAATCCACAGAAACGTCCACAGAACTGATGGTGAGCTGACAATGCATGACTGAAAGGTATTTTACTAGTATCTAATCATACTGTGGAGAGAAGGAAGAATCATAAGGGCAGTTGTTTACTTATTATTTAGATCTTCAGCTTTCATTTAACACATATCAGAGGGCTCAAATGTAGCCACCTTAGTGTTTAGAAGATGCATTTTGCTGTGAGCTTGTGGGAAGTCTTCAGTTTGAAGGACTGGAATATTTTGCTTTGAAATGGTCTGAGGTTTTTTTGTTGATGGTGGTGTTATTGTTTTTTTAACAGTTATAGGATTTAATTAATTTGGTCGTCTGGTGTCTTTTTCAGTCAGAAGTTGCACGTAAGCTGTCTCCTGTTTTCCTCTCTTCCTCTTCTTTTCCCTCACAGAAGATTTTGCTAGGCATGTACATCCATTTCAGAATCTAATCATAGACAACTTAAATCTTTCCAACGTTACCCACATTAGCAATTGCAAAATAATAAACATGACAAAATTCAGATTAATAGGGCATCCTGCACAACTCGGATGGCGGGGAGAGCCCTCTGGAATTCTAAGAGTAATAGGTCTGTGTTTATTTCTCAACCGACGGCATAATGTGACTGATTTACAAGAGTTTAACTCAAGTGTTAATCTGACAGTGACGAAGAGCTTCTCAGTGGCAGAATCACTTACACTATCATATTAGTTGCCTCCTCTATTAAAGCAGTATGGTCGATAATTGGAATGCTTTTATGTCTAGTGGTTCTGACAAGGCTCTCTTTAGGTCACATATGGGCGGTCTGGCTTGCTGCACAGCTGAACAGTGGCAAATGATTTAAACTGAGAAAGTATTGTTCTCCTCGTATTATGGAGCAAGGGCAGTTCAAGGAAAGTAAGACTCTGCACCGGCTACCTGCTGGTGTGTAGTAAAATAAGATGGACATGATACTGGGTTGGGAGTACAATTAAATCTATTTTGCACCAATGTGTTGGTGGACAGATGAGTTTCCACATGGCAGAGCTTTATGATCTTTAAGGTAGACTGAACTAATAGATTGGTGTGGAGCGCACTGAAGTTACTAAGGATGAGAAAGCAAGCAGCAGTACATTTGAACTACAGGTTTCTCATATGCTCCACGTCATGCTGAGTTTTTATAGCTCCTGGCTTTCAAAAAGCCTGTTTCAAAGAGGTTTGCGCTAGACTGGGCATGCAGTTTTGCTCTGCAGATATTGTCGCTACCGATTTAGTGGAATGCAATTAGGAAGCCTAAATTAAGTGGTAATGGAGAACCAGCTCTTGAAACTGGGGTTTCCACGGCAACCACTGCTTACAATACAGCCTTCAGTTAGTTTTCCCACTTTATCTGCAAAATGCACAATTGAGCTTTAAAACAGCTTTGTGCTGAAAAGCGCACTGTAAACAACTGTTTGCAATGAGAGTTTTACACTGTCTTTAAATACAACAAGCTATCAAATAAAATTTATTTGTCCACACTAATAAAAAAAAATAAAAAATTCACACAGTACAGAAAGAACTAAAGGGTCCAGAAACTTATTATTCATTCTGGAAATGTATATATAATAAAAAAAATTCAAGATCTTGCGGGTCCTCAATTTGTCTTTTAAGTCTCATCATTATTCCTCGATTTTAAGACACATAATCCCATATCTCTCAGCAGTGAGAAGAACTGAGCATTTTGGTGCAAATACGGCATTTATCGCAATAGCAACACTATATAGTTATAAAGCATTTTTTGTCTAACATGAACTAATAACTGTGCATTTTCATCAGACTTCCTTCAACATCTAGCAATCTTTTGCAATTTTTTTTTCTCTTTATAATACGATATCTTTCACAAATGTTCTTATTTTATGGCAAAGTAGTGTTATGCCATTTCTGAAATGCTTAACATTCTTGATTGCTTTAGGATCATAGCCCAACTTTTTCATCTTGTAGGAGGTAACCACAGTTGATTAAATATGCACAAAATGTAGGAAAGTGGAAAGGATGATGTTAAGGTTACAGATGTAAATTGTATTGACCACCCTTTTCATGATAACCTCATCAAAATTAATCTCTAAGACGAAATTATGAATTTGCAACCAATCATTCTTCTCTGTTGCACAAGTCTTGGATTTGTACTGTCAGGTGACTGGTAAGAGTTGA
This sequence comes from Hylia prasina, assembly GCA_013397195.1. Classification (NCBI taxonomy): domain Eukaryota; kingdom Metazoa; phylum Chordata; class Aves; order Passeriformes; family Sylviidae; genus Hylia; species Hylia prasina. The sequence goes on from VYXD01013509.1 coordinate 276,412, forward strand.
GAGTTTGGCAGTTTTTAATTTTCTTTTTTTTTCCCCTTCTTATATGTCTTTTAATTAAGACAAAAATCTCAGAGAAAACATTGTGCAAACTTCCCTGAGATAATTTCAGAAGAGATATCAAGTAATTTTGATTTTTTGCCTATCAGCTGACAAGTACTCTTTTGAGGAAGCATTTTTTGGAAAAAAAGAGAAAAAACACACCAGCAAAGGATCTCCACAGCAAATCAAAACAGACCTAATTTGTGTCTCAGCTGAAGTGCAGCAACCCAAGCATCTTGCAGCCTTTCAAGACTGATGCACTTCATGTGTGTGTGTGTTTTAGCAACCACACTGGGTCGATGCAAAAAGAGGAAAAGGGTGTGGGGGTGAAGGTGGAGGGAAGGGGAGAGAAGGGGGGAGGTGTAGGTGCCTTCCCTCAGGAGCATGTTGGTCAGAGGACTGCATCTTGACATCCACGGTCATGTATAAATCTGGATTTGATACAGTCTCTGCAGACTTTGAACATGCCAGGCAGGGAAGCTTGCCCTTCACAGTATGGGTGCACTTTCAGATTGGGCTGTGACTATTCTGATCTGCTCGAAAGAGCTTTTTCAGCACTAACCCAAAACAGAGCGAGGATAGCAAGGCTGATTGCAAAGTTCACATCTCCTCTGCTGTGTGCCGGTGCTAATGGGAGTTTCTCCTGTGATGGGTAGGTCATAAAACACACAGCTGCAAAGACTGTGCAGGGTGAACAAATCAAAGAACTCAGTAATAAAAATGATGTGTGTGCCAATATTATTTAATATTATCTTGTGAAAACTGTTGAAGAAACAGATCTTTGTCATATATCAGAATTGGCTCTAAAGCTGAATCAACGGATTAATAGGGTTATTTGTAATGATATTGTCCTCGTAAAGGCTTTATTATTTAGGAATCAGAGTTGGAAATTGTAATTCCTTTAATGATTTTTCATCACATAAATTAGCCTGCCTCAACTCCTCCGTCTAGAAGGCAAGAGGAGAGGTTGAGCTGGTCCTCTTCCTCATTCTTACGCAAAATCTGCTCATTTGGATGGATCCCAAATTTTAAAGAAACAAGTTCCTGGAAGAAATGCAGAATGCCAGTGCTCTCAAGACTTTCACAGGGCATCTCGTTTCAACACCGACTGCCTGCATTTTATCGGAGTACTAAAGGACACATTGAAATTATTTTGTTCTGGCACTGGCATGTGTTGCGATGTGTATGCATTCAATTGCACTTGACAAATCTTTGGGGCAAACAAAATGGTCTAATGTAAGGAAATATCTTAACATATTCCAAAATGACATTTTTAGACCAAACATGTGTTTGATTGATTTGCCTTCTCCAGAGATCACTTTTGAAAGCAGGCCAGCAATAAGCAGGGGGGGGCAGGCTCTCGCTGAAGGCCAGGCGGGTCAGCCGTGCTTCCGCTGGTATTTCCTGCGCTGCAGAGTCCCGTACCTAACTGTACAAATAGCTCCACATGGCATCCTGAGAGCGTGCCAGGGAATTTTATGATCGCACGCCAAGTATGGTTGTCAGGTTCCACTCCACTGCTGTGTGTGTATGTGTGTGCTCATATGTGTGTGTGACTGAAGCTAACTTCAGACTGAGTAATTACCATAATCCAAACAGGGCCTTTACCATCTTATTTGCATTCAGCCAGCAGTGCTGTTTTTATCAGCACCACTACTGAATTGTTGCAAAGTTTTAATTATCTTGACAACTCTCTTTTTTAAAATTTTTTTTTTTCAATTCCTTTTTTTTTTCTCTCCCCTCTTGGGTTGTGTTTGGATTTCAGCAGTCATCCCCCTATGGCAGCAATCACATTTCTGCAATGGGAAGTTTTCTCACTTTTTCTTCTAGTATTTATAAGCAGTCACAAAGGCTGCTTAAAAGGTGCCAGAAATGGAGGGAGGTTGTATTTATTAGTTAATGCCTAATACTTTTTTCAGCAAAAGTCACTCCAGATGCCTCTTTTTGAATTGCACTTGAAGCCCTGGCGTAACTTTACACATGTGTGTAAGCTTGAGGAATTGAAAGAAAACCATTTCCTATGCAGAGAGATACCCCCTTGCATAAATGTTTGCCAAAATAGAGCTTTAGTTGTCATGTTTTCAATATTTCCATAATCTTTTGATTTAGGATTAGTATGAAGTGTATCATGTCACTTATATTTGCTCTCTCTCAAACGCCCTGCATTTTCAGTAGTTGAATGCTGTTAGACAAATTCAACCTTGAAATAAGACACCGTCTCCTAGCAGTAAGGGTAATTAAACACTGGAAGAGCTTACCCAGGGAGGAGGTGGACTCACCATAGCTTGGAGTCTTTAAAATGAGATTAGACATCTTTCTGAAAGACATTGTTTAATCCAGCTACTTGGGAAGGATTCTAGTGCATGTATATGGGGGTTCAGACGAGATGATTGCCAAAGTCCACTTTGACTTCTCAGGCCGTTGGTCTAGAAATATGAGTTCAGATATGCTTTGGTTCACATTTAAAGAACAATTATAACATCAACATACAAAAATTGTTTTCTGGGAACATTAAGACTAAATAGGTTTTAAAAGTTTGTTGTCCCTTGAAGAAAATAATGTTCTACCTGCTGGGTTTTGCACTACCTTTTATTTTGCTTTTATAAATAGTTACAAACCACAAATGTTAACGCAGAATAAAATACTCCAATATGAGATTTCTATGGAGGAATAGAAGGTATTAAAGCCTAAAGATTTACAAGCAGAACAAATGCAAAAATGATTTCTAGCCTGTTGGCATCTCAGGTGCAAGAGATGTTTTAAAAATAAGCCAAATTAATGTATTTTTCTAGCCATAGAATATTATGACTGTATTTAGCATCTCATCTCTTACAATATTTATGCATTAGATTGCATATAATTGCCATCAAAGAGTGTGGCAGTATTCTGTTCATCTGAAAGACAAACAAATTCTGTTTAACACTCTGTAGACTTTTCTTTTGCTGCATTTTGGCCTTATGAACACCTTATCCTTGTTTTCCCTTTAAAAGGAAAAAAAATTAAAGGTAAAAACCATTAGGGATTTCTCTTTAAATCCAGCAATCTATGCATACTACTAAGAATCAATGCTCTGTAAGCTGTCTGGTGTTCCGCAATAAATTCTAGCTTTTATAGACTTTTTCTGGGCCAGGTAGCTGTTAATGCCATAGAAATTGATTATTTGTGGTGTTCTTATCACTGCTTAAAATATCTAATTGCTTTTTCTCCACAGATTTGGATTTGGCTTGCTTGATGCTGGACGATTAATGAAGGAAGCCCTAACTGGACAAATGTTGGTCTCCTGAGACAATGTGTTGTTGATAACAGGTCTGATTTGAGCAAGCCTAGTCAAATTCAATTTTAATAGTATTTAAAGGCACACACAGGACACATATAGCTGAGCTTTCAGCTGGTTTGTCTGATTTTTATGTCTGTTGTGTTACCAAAGCTTATTCCCACTAAGTATTAAACTTTGCAAGGCAGTAAAGACACATACCTGTCAGCTGCAGGGACACAAATTTTGCCTCAGAATAGCAGATTTTGTTCAAAATTTGCCTTCCTTCTTTCATACTTATGCAGACTGGAATACGTAATTCATCACTACATGTTCCTGTGGAGGAATTATTGCACTCTGATTATTTTGAACCCTAAAAATTATTGATTGAGGTAAAGAAGAGACAAGAAGGTGTTGCAATCAGTTCTCAATCTAGTGAGGGCAACCTATTTAAAGGCAGGTAATCCTCAGCCTAAAAGCTGTATGCAGTTGCTGCCGCTCCTACAGAACTTTTCACATTGCTGTGCCTGTGTCATTTATGTGAAGTTAAGTACAAAACGTTTTCCACTGCACTACTAAATCAAGATAACCACCAAACATCAAGGAGCTATCTTATTGGATTGCTGCATTGAGTGTGAAATTCAGCTCACAGCTCAGTCACAGCTCCAGCTGAGGAGGAAAAACGTCTCACATGCCACCAGAATTCTGGACTTCAGGATGTCTTCCCTCTCATGAAGTCAAAGCAATGACATCTAAAGTCAGCAGGATCTAGAGTACTTTCCTCCTTCCAAGACTTCCTGCTTTCCAGATAGAGGTAAAACCAGGGGAAATGGAAAGTGCATCTGTGCACCTTGCTCCTCTTCTAACAACAATGTTAGTTTTTCTTTCTTTGTCCCCAAAGAAGGTTATTGAAAGAGAGCCTAATGGCCAGCTCGCTGCAGGTCTAGGTATGGCACTGCACATTGTTTTAAGCACCATTTTGCAGAAGTGACTGTGTTTTCTTGTGTGGTGTTTGTTGTCTTTTGTATTCTCTGAAGGGAAAGGTAGAAATCTCAGAGGGGGAAGAAAAACAGGTGGACATGGAAAGTCACGAACACAAGGCCCATACTCCAGTCCAGCAGTTGCCTGTAATCATAGCCCTTTTAACCAAATTGGCCACTAGCCAGTTTGGGACCTGGAGTCTTCTCCTCTGGCTGATGTTAACAATATTTGATTCAAATAAATTGATAACCCCATTCATATCTCTTGCAGCAGTGATTCTGTAAATTAATGTTTTACCTAACAGCCTAATAATGGCTTAGGCAGTATTTCATGTATGAAGATATCCCAGGTCTGTCTCAAGACACAGAACTGTCAGACTTGTCACTGCCACCTTGCAAAGACCCCCGCCCCCACTTTAGACACAATGCTCTGAATCAGGGTGTTCCCTCTGTTGGAGGCAGAGGAAACAATTCCAATTGTTTCTTTAGGAAACAATTTAAGAATTATTAGTTTGGAGAAAGCAAGAAACAGACCATAACTTTTTTTTTTTTTTCCTGTTGTGCAGGTACAGAGCAGTTACCTACAGAGGTCATCCCACAAGCCACAGTGTCTTTTGGTTTATCAGTTTCAGTCAGTTTAATGTTAAGCTGGAGTGAGTGCAAACAGCTGTTTTTGTGCACCTATGGATCAATGGCTTCTACATGTTTTTCAAGCATTTTTGTAGAAAAGGCAGGAATGAAGGAGAAATGTGTAGTCCTGTGATGTGGTTGCTTCCCAAAGATGTTTCTCTGTTCAATCCTGCTGTCACTCTCCAGCAAAGCAATGGGGAGCGTTACACTCCTGAGAGACAGGAGCACTCTCCCTTTTCTCTGGATCAATCTCATATGTAAAAGGTACAGCAAGGAAATCTGTTTCTCAATACTGTACCTGCTTGAGGCTCCTGAAGGTGTGATTAATTGGGAGTGATTAATTAAACCATGAGTCATGACCTCCTTTTTTTCCTGTTACATTACTTATGAACAAGAAGGCAGTCAGTGTAGTTAAATGGTATGAGATAGTAAATTTAGAGGAAATTAAAAAAAAAATTAGTTGTGTTGCATGTGGTCAACCTGTTGGATTTCCTGCTACAGGTGACCATCTGATAAATAGGGTTCCTTGATTGAAAAGAATAGTTGTTAACACTGTTACCATAACATATGGAACCGTCACAGTATTTCTGGGACTTCTGGGTGTACTGGGAAGGCAGAAGTGAATCCTGCTTGGCTAATAAAGAAAGAGCAAATGCACCACATGCTGGGAAGTCAGGCAGGAGTGCTGTTCTCCATGGACAACAGCACTGCACTATTAGCTTGATCTATGACTTGCCATTTCATGGTTTGGTTGGTTGTTTATTTGTCTGTCTTTTTAATTCCTCTGGAAAATACTGTACTGGCTCTCCCTGTTGACTGAATGACCAGGCTTGGGCAGAAGACAAAGCATTCTTCTTCTCTGACCTTTATATCAAAATTGATTAACAATAATTCTTTTGCAGAAAAGGATTGACAATAAGATGTGGATGTTCATCTTTAATGAACTCTAGTCACCAAGTGGAAACCAGCTAACTTTGATGATGCAATTGATCACCTTCTCAGCAGTAGCTGAATACTTGTTCCTCAAAATGGTAAAGTAATGCTGTATTCACAGGCAATATGAAGTACCACCTGATGCTCTACTTGTATTTTTTGTGTCTCTCATATAATTTCTTGGGACCTTTCTCATTAGTGGCAATAGCAGGATATGCTGGCTAGTATTTATGCAGTCAGAAATGGTAATTAATAAGAATAAAATTAATAAATAAGAATTAGAGGCTGAGTAATCCTGTAAAATATTGAGAATTTTATATTTATGTATTTTAATCTATGTAAAGTAAGAAGTCCACTCATAACTTAATTGGGGTTTTTTGTTATCATGTTCAGCGTTTTAGAGAAGAGTTCACTGGAAGGTGTCTATTTTATATTGTTCTCACTTTCTAATATAAGACTCTTATTTAAAAGACGCTTTGTTTTCAATTATGAAAATACTTTCCTGATCTCATTAAGCCAAAAAAAGATGAAGTGCTGTTTTTCCTTTTTATTTGTGACAATAGACATTAAACACACCTATGGCAAGCCAATTACTGTGTTTATTCTTTTTACACAGAGCAAGTCTGTTAACTGTGCATGTGAAGAGATGAAGCAAGCAAAAAAGAAAAAGTGTGACAAACTTTGCTACCATATCACCATTGTACCAGATAGTTTTAGGATCAATGAGTGAATAGGTATGTAAGAGAGACTCATTCTACAGAGAAGGGCTATTTCAAAGAAATAAAGGGGGAAAAAATTAAAAAGCACATCAGTACGTTGTCATTATATGATGAAAATAGGAGGAACTTCATTTGTCTTGCTTTAATTTTGGATCTTCACTTTATGGAAGAGTACTACAGAGAGATCTACACAATATCTTTGATCTAATCAAGTGTTGCCACAGTACCAGTATTGTTTTCTTGTTGAGGTTACTCATGTAAGAGAAACCACTCTGCTGTGTGAGTTAAAGGTTCACATTCTGTCCTTCATTTTGGCACTTTACATTATAAGACTCTTTGTTTGCTGTAGAGGTAATAGATATCATCACCTTTGTTTAACCATGAAAGTGTTGATTTTCAACTTACTTGAAATTTTAATTATTGTGATTATAACAATACTGCTGCAATGACATTTCACATGCAGACGTTATATCAGTGTAAATCACTTGGGATAACAGGCATAAATTTAAGGTTTTTTTTCTGAATATTCATAGTACACTGGAAATTGGGAGGTCAGGATTTCTCACAGATAAGACCATCTATTGCTGTGTTTCCCTTCATGGACATACAGGCTACATTCCCTTCCTCCCTTATATACTAGAGCAAGAAGAAGGTTTCCCTCACTAGCTGGGTTTCCGTGGTCTTCTTTGTCAGGCACTAGTTTTGGTGATTCTGATGCTACACAAGACTGCTACCTTGCAGAAGATATGGGGGGTGTCTGGATTGTCGACATCAAGTGCTTACTTTAAATGCCAGAGATGGAAGGGTTCTGTAAAGAGCTGAAAAAATACGAGTAATTTGCACTTCACAGAAGTTTCTCTTAGAATAGAGACAGAAAGGGACTGAATGAGGCAGGAAGAAAAGCAAACATAGAGGTAAAGTAATGGCAAAAATTAAACATTAAATATTTCCTTTAACTGAAGTTAGAGATGGGGATTATATTTGACCAAACAACCAAATCCTCCACCAAAAGTCAGGACTAAATCTAACTCCATTTTTTTATTTCAATACTTTCAATAGAAAGGACCCAGTCAGTTATTCTCAGTGTGCTAAATGGTATACTAGCAACACTAATAGACCAAGCAGATGATTTTGTTGTATTGTCTGAGTGGTGTAACATTTTACTGTAAAGATAAATAGGATACTCACCTTATTCAAGTTCCCAATGTACTTTATAATAAACCAAATAATTTTGACAGAAAAATGTTGACCAACCCTAACCTAACAGAAGTCACGTAATGAACTGAATACTGACACAAATCCCATCCATTAAAAAATAAGCAGTATTACATTTACTTTTACAATTTGAAGGATAAATACAGAAATGTAAGAGATGGAGTAATAAAAGCCATGTAGTCCCTGTTCTTCAAGGGTCTCATCCAGAGCCTACAAAGGTCATATACCTACTCTTTTTGATTTTAATAAGCTTTGCATAAGTCAAAAATCATTGAAAATTAAGAACAGGAAAAAGAACCAATCTGTTTATATTTGTTGGGTTATATCCACAATAAACTTGTAAATAAATGAAAACAGTAGAAAACATTAAAACAGATACAAATACTAAATTTATTCTAGACTTCAAGATTACCTCATTTTCTGCTCCAACATAAGTGTGTGATGACTTTTCCAAAGCCTTTATTGAAAACCTTTCTCTTCCCATCATGGAATAGTGCATCTTGCTTTCTTCTTGCAGCTGTTCCTTCTAGAGACATGAATCTTTGGACAAGCAGTTAGCAACATCAGAGGACAGTCTGGAATGTACCACCACCTGGGAAACCAAAGGATTACAGATTGCTCTCATGGAAACTGCTGGGTGAGGAGTGGTGGTGCGTCAGGAAAGTGTCCAGCTAAAGCAGAGTGCCCAGGAGTGCCCAGAGAAGAGAAGCAAACATCACTCTTCCAAGCACACATTTCTGAGCTAACCTGTATTTTCAGATAGAGCAGATGGATTTTATTTTTACAGTGGATTTTTATGTGAAAATTTAACAAAAAAAAAAAAAAGGCAAGCAAAAGAACCATAAGATTAGATCCTCATTCTGCGTTTCACCAAAGGAGAACTGAGGAAAAGACAGATGGAGTGATTTTCTGGGGCAAGTTGAACCCTAGGTCGAATTGGATCTCCTGTCTTGTTCAGAGGCTGCCCTTTCCTGAATGTGATGTGGAAGAAATACAGCCATTAGCAGGAACCTGCAGAAATGCTCCACCTGTTTTTGCTCAAAATGACAAAGCCCAGAGGACGGTGTCTGTGTTCCCTGCAGGTCTGTAGGGAGCATGATGTAGCTGATGCAATTCCCAGCTCCAGCACACCTGCAAGGTCTCATTGATCTGCTGTTCAGTGCTCTGAAAACTCAGAAATCTATTATCAGTGTGAGCATGTGCTTATTGATCAGGTTACCTGCTTTTGCTCCCTGTGTGCACCTAATTGTACAAGCACACACGCACACACACACACTCATACACTCATGTAAATATTCACACACGTGTGCATAGATCCAGGCACACACACATGGGTTAGGAGGAGGTGTGTACAATAAAGGCTTTGCCTTTTTTTTTTTTTTAGCTTTACAAAAATGCACATAAATAAAAAGAATGGACCTTCCCCGTGAAACGTGAGCACAGAAACGCTCACAAGTGGCCAAGAGCTGCTAAATAATTAATCAATAGAGCAGTGTGGCAGTTTGAAATGTAAATGTGATGGATGAAGGTGTGATGCTTGTCATCAAGCAGAAAATGATGTGACTGGAATGGATAACCCACAGTACCTGCTAACTGGCAAAGGCTTGGACACAAAGATAAAGTAAAGCCATCAGAAAGCAGACCTAGCAACCCCTAATTCTTGCCTTTGACCCACAATTCACTTTCATGTCTCTGTCCCAGAAGAGATGTTTAAAAAAATGATGAAGAGAGATCTTGGGGTGGGAAAAGGGTGAGAAAAAAACCATCTGAAGAAATGCTACCTGACAAGGCTGCAGGCTACGTTCTTGAGAACACCTTTCTTTCCTTTATGTTCTCCTTCTCCTGTTAAATAAAAATGCGGCTCCTTTTTTCCCTTTCCTTTCTTCCAAAACTCTCCTGAGCCATTCCTGCAAGTGGTTCTGTGACTCGGGAGCTGACAACAGCCGCATGCAAAGGAACAAAGAATGAGAGTGACAATTCAGAGTGCACACAGGTGAGAAAGACACCTTTTACTTATCAAACTAGGCTGCAAAAAATGCTCTTTTTACTCAGCGAGCTAGAAATAGCGGTGATCTAACAAGGCACTGATCCAAATTCTTTATTTATGCTGAGATGTAATGCTAACAGGATTTTTTAGGTTGACTAGTAGTCTGTGGCCCCTCCGTTCAAGTAAGGAAGTGTTCCTGTGATTTGGAAAGAGCAAAATCCATATAATTACCGTATATTATGTGACAGGAAAATGTATGCTGTGATGGTAAAGGGTGACAGAAAATGTCCATCAAAAAATTCGTTTTCAGTGACTTCCTATGCCAGTCATTGCATTCTCTCTGTGGGGAAACACAACATGACAGAACTCATTTGGTCCAAATTTGAGAGAAATTAACATTTGTAAAAAATTGGATTTTTTGGATCCTTTTTTTTCCCCTATAAAATTGCAAGCCTGCAAGTGGGATTTAAAAGTTTGATGCCACCTTCTCCCTGGAAAAGAGAAGCCTCTTTCTCAGTAAGTACCATTTAGCAGCTTGGGGATTTTTTTCCTCTCTTGTTATCAAAAGCCCACTCTTTACAGAAAGTGAAAAATACCACAGTTTAATATTAGATTTTCAAAGTCCCCAAAATACACATTAGCAGGTAACACCCACTAAAAGTAAAAGCTAAATATAGATATATAATAGTGCTTTGGCACACAAAATATCTATTTCTACCGTTCTACCATTTCTTAGACATAAAATATACATACAAATATTCTTTTAAGAGAGTTTTGTGTTTTTTAAGACCTCTACAGATGTGAAGCAGCCTGCAGAAACAACAGATCCACAGGTGAACTGGCCAGTGTTTCCATATTTCCTCAAAGGATTATTTTTACCTCTTTTTTTTTGTTGGGATCGGGTAATCTTTTATGATACCTTTATAAAAGAGTCATCAAGAAA
>VYXD01013509.1:287119-323069 GCA_013397195.1 Hylia prasina
AAAAAAAAAAAAAAAAATTTTCAAAAAAAAAAAAAAAAAAAAAAGGTGCCAGAATTAATTTTGGAAGTCGAGAATTAGAGCTTACATTAAAAGAGAACCCTAGTTTGCTCAGCTCTGTAGTAAATAACCTACATTTTGTCTGGGAGAGGTTGCTGATGTAAATCCACTGAAGGGAAATCTTTTCTGTAAGTTGGCTACCTGGATAAGCTTTGAGCAGAGTGCCAACTATCTATGTATACAGGGAATCACCATGGTCCAAAAGAAATATTTCCTATTTAGAATGGCAGAACTATGGTGTGATTGGTAATTCATCTTGAATTTCATTTTGGGGGGCATTTAAAATTGTGTTTTCAAATTTGTCCTTTAGGAGTTTTCATATGGCTCATGTCAGAGCCACTTAGCTGTATATATTTACTTACATAGCAGGCACATTCATAATAATTTTTAGTGTTTTTTCACAGCTTCACAAATGCAGTACCATCATAAGCAGAAATCAGACCTGAGAATTTGGAAAAATATGAGTACACTAGTCCCTGGGATGGAGGAATGATCCCACACTTTACATCTGTTATGTTTTTGACGGGATATGTTCATAGATTTTGCAGTGTTAAAAAGGAATTTGGTCTAATGGCTCACAAAGATTGATGCTGAGTATAAGCAATTGCTATATTGCTGTAATGTAGCAATATTTATCACTAGCAGGTCTTCTATTCCCTCATAAACTGCTGTAGAAGTGGAAAAGAGACATTTTAGCACTCTGTTGTCACTAAACTCAGGGAAGTCCATTTCTGTAGCTCTAGTCTGTCTCAGCTACAGAGGGTCTTGCAATAGAGAAATGACAGATTGGGCTGTAAATGTGCCTCAGTCATCCCCAGCATCTCTGGGAAGGAGAGGCACCTACTCAGGCTGGAGAGAGCTGTGATGCACCCTGTCCTTGTGCCCAGACTGGAGGACCAGCTCACTGCTGTAGAGGTGTTTACCAGCCTAGCAATAGGAGCAGTGGTTCACTGTGGTAGAGATTGTACAGATACACCAGCAATTAACCACTAGTTTCAAGTATCCTAGAAACAGAGGCACCACCAGGACTTTTGTTTCTTCCCCCTTTAAGTTTGCTAAGTATATAGAGAAAAGGGGCATAGAAATTAACCTGATAAAGGCAGAGCTAAAAAACAGACCTGTGTCTTAAACCCCAACAGTGGCCTCCAGCAGCCTCCTGCTGAAGAGGAGAAGCTGATAACCTCGTAGCAGAGTGTCCCAGATCACTGTCCCAGCCTCCAGCAAGTTGAAGCTTGGATACTTCCCATGTTAGGAAATTTTGCCTACTTTGCTGTAGCAATGATTGGTTAAATATACAGCCATGACTCACCCATACAAGCAAGCTTTGTTTCACCCCAAGTGTTTTGCCAAACTGGTTTTATATCGTCGTGGAGAATAACTGCATTTCCCCAGAGCTGATTTCCTATGGCACATTTTACTTAGATACTTTCTCAACACCCTCGCAAATATGTCATAGATCTAAAGCACAATCTCCATTTCAAAATGAATGGGTCTGATTACAGGCATATTCATTTTGTAAAAGGTACAAAAGGATACAAATGTGCCTTTCCATCTCCTATAATGTCAAAGTAAGACCCTCTTGCCCTTTTATTTCAATCCCCGCAATTTGAAAATAAAAAAAATGACTTGATTATATGTTTTTTACCATTAAGTGTATAATTGCTTTTGTGTTTTGACATTTAATTCCTCTTACCAAAATACATGGTAGGAATTAAAAGTCAAATCTTTTATGTATTTGATGTACAGAACCTTCCATGTATTTCAATAAGAGAGACAGAGCAGTGAAACCTCGCGGCAGGTACAGGGAAGCCATCTGAAAATGAAGTCACTTTTTATACTGGAAATCCGACTGTGGCCCCAGTTCTGCCCTCCCTTATCTAGGTCAATGGCTTTTGAAATCACTGGAAGGTCTGAATGAGTCGAAACCAAGCAAAACCTGCAGGATTTGACCTTTAAAATAGAGCTGGGATTATACTGTGCCCTCTCGGGCAGATTTTGAGATTACAGTCCAGTCTGAAAATTAGTTCTGAAAGCCTTAAGACAGGAGCTGGCCAGGCACTCAAGTGTATTGACCTGGTATGGGAAGGCAGTGGTAAGGAATATGGATCTCAGAGGGGAGAACCAGGAGCAGACAGGGCATCAGTGGGGGTATCTCAGTTGGCCCAAGGCCAGCAGGAGGACTCTGATGTTGAGAGAGAAAGCAAACTCTGGGCTGGTGAAAAGGTGTAGCTGCCCACAATATATTGCTTGTGGGTGATTCATGTGGGCTTTATCTTCCCTTTCTCTCAACTTTCCCCATAAGGTTTTCCCACTTCATATACTGTCCTTCCGTCTACTGCATCCTTCCCTTTCTTTCTCACAGTTCTCATATTTCTCCTTTTCCTTTGTTTTTCTATCTCTCTTTCACTATTTGTGCCCTTTATTTGAATTCGCTCACTCCTTTCTTCCCTGTACAAAATTCTCCATCTTTGCCTTAATTTCTGTTTATACTCATTCACAGCCTAAAGTTTGAGATTTCTTCTGACTGTATTTCCTTCCACTGGACACTCCACTGTGATTTATCTCCATTCACTCAAGTCCCAAAGTGACTTGACCCTACAGCCATAGCTGGCATTTATGCCCTGAGGTTCAGATTTATAGAGTCTAGTGCTGCCTGAAAAAGTTTCCTGCAGTCTGGGAAGCGGACTCTTCCTGGGACATCAGATGAATTGATTTTAGGACTGCATGAGCCAGTAATGTGGATGGTAGGCAGTAATTGCAAACAAGAGCTCAGCAATGCTCTTCCCAGTGTTGGTATTCTCACTCACAAATTCTGTCATGCCTTCCTGATGTTCTAACAAAAAGTGCTGCTCTAGGAGAATATGTTCTTGGAGTAAGATTTGGGCTGTCTTCCTCCTTTTCTTAAAGCAGGGACACAATTCTCTTTCTCTCACCTCAGGAAAGATGCCATCAACAAAGGTAAAGGACAATATAAAAGGCATCCAGGAAGAGAAGCAAAGGGAGCAGGAAGTAGCTGCATCAGGAAGAAGCAAGTCAGAGAGAGAGGGAGAGAGGAGGGGAGAGAGAGAGAGAGAGAGCTGATAATAATTCCACACAACATTTGTAAGTGTCACCATATCTCATGGAGATGCACTTAGCTCCCCAGAATGAAAGCAGCTTGCATTGCATGGGTGCCAGCCACACAGATGCTGGAAGTTGCCTCCCTTTGGCCATCATGTGCTTGCACTTTGCAGGGGCAATGAGAGCCTGGGGCTGTTCCAGACCAGTCATGGCTTTCAAGGGCCTCTTTTCCATGCATCCTTCTGCTGACAAGATTTGTGAGCATGAGGAGCTTTTCAGGTGTGTGTTAAAGGTGCATTTAGACACACACACATCTATACATGCACATGCACTTGCACATTTTTTCTCATTATTGTTTGCACAGGCAAAAAATTCAATTTAAAAATTAGAAGAGAATGGAAAGCCCACAAGAAGTAAATAATTGGCCCAAGCCCATACATTCAGGAAGGCAAAAGATTTACAACAAAGTCCAGACTTACTATGAAGAAATGGATCTCACTTTTATCAAATGAGTAACTGCAAGTATAAAAATCATTGATTTATACCTGTATCATCCAGTCTTTATCTCTTGATAAAAGTTTCAGATGAGCCATCCTGAGTATCTTGAATATGTTTATGTGAGTAGCTATTTTATCCACAATTGGGATATCATCAAAAATCATTTGAAAATCCTGTATTTTTGAAAATCTGTTATCTTCTCAATTGACCTGCTTCTCTGTGGCCATCAACTCAAGGAGATGCTTCAAAGTTAACAATTTTTTTTCTTTTATGATCATGCAATTCTGAAATTGGGAGGTGCAAGACAGGCGCAAACTATTGGTTTCCTGCAGCTCTTATGGGGTGATCAAAGTCTTCAATAGGTCACTTTGGATGGTACATTATTTCAGAGCACACTTGCATCCAAACAAGAGTATTAACTCATGTTACTCATAAGGGATACTCTGTTGACAACAGTCACCAAATGGTTTTGGGGTCATTCACAATGACCTTTTAAATATTTTTTTTTACTGCAATAATGTCAAACAACTACAGAATTTACTGCTGCTTAGCCTGAAAGGGAGCTGTTTCGCAGAATAGGGAACTAGGGGAAGATGTTTTCACTCAGCTGGAAGCTTTACGGGGCAGATTTCATCCATAGTCCAGAATTAAATGTCAGGTCCCTTGAGCTCTTGAAACTCAATGAATGTTCAGCCCCAGAAATCAGGTGATGAACCAGAACTTCAGTCTCTCAGAAACCAAACACTTCATGCTGCAGAGAGATTTGGTTTGATTTTATTTTTTCTCCATTTCTTATCCTTTTTCCTTAATTTTGATGGATGGTGTTTTGTTCTGCAGTGAGTTCTAATGCATGTAGCTGTGGAACATTTTCAATTGTCACAAACAACAACAACAAAAAGCAATATTTCAATATTTCTCAAGAAAAGGCTTCAAAGGTTTCAGATCTTTTTAAAATGTTTCTGCTTTATTTTGACGTGGCATAAAAGTTTTGTATGCAGTCTCGCATCCGCTATTGTGACAGCTGTATTTAATGAGTGCAAAATGATCAGAAAAACATCCTTTACTGTGGGTTGCCATTGCCAGCAGATGACAGGAGAGAGGCAGTACTGTAATAACAGAAGCAATGAAGTAGTTCATATTACTACTGATGAGGTATTTCTAGCTCAAATGCTTAGGTATGCCTTTTGAAAATAATGCACTGGTCACATTACCTGATCGTTTCATCAGACTTTGTTTCCAAGTACATTTTGAAGTAAAACTGTGCATTCTTACCCTCAGGTCATGAAGTAGTTGGTTGCGACATATTATTCGGGGATAACACAGTCAGTTTCTGTAAGATGAAGAGGGAAAGGTCCTAGTCTTGTCTATAAATACCGGCCTCTCCATCAAACTAATGCTAAGCATGAAATGCAGATCCACAGATACGCTAGAAATGAAACATCGCACAATACGTTTGATTTCTATTTTATATGCATATTTATTATCACACTGTTTTAGTCCAAATTGGAGAGAGTATAAAAATAAATCTAAATGGATTTGAAAGGCAGGGTATTTCTTTATTCAAAGCTTCGTCGTTCCTGACTTCCTCTGGTGACTGTTAGCTTATCATGCCTTTGTACAAGAGATCTAAGTATTTCATTCTCTCTTGTGTCTCCATATGGTACCATTTCGCAGATAGTCTTCCTTTGGTCACAAGATGACAGTGAGAAAGGATTGTCAAACTGGACCACTATGACAATTTACTCTGAGGGAGAAAATCCTGTGGGTGTTTAGAAGCCTTACTGTAAGTTATGTTTGATTAACTTATCCTACTACTGACAAATAATTAGGTCAGCAATTAATTTCAAAATGCAAATGTGCTACAGGCCTTCATATTTTAAGAAATTCCCTTTGTCTTTAGTTTCTACTTGTGTTAAAGTCTTAATGGATTTAGCTGAATGAAGAAACAAAATTATGTTTTCTAATGCTTTATTTACTTGGTTGAGTTGGACTTTTTCAGTAAATATTGACAGCAAATATTTGTTCAGAAATGATCATGTGGGATGGAATTTAATGGAGTAAGAAAACAGAAGAGTAATGATGTGAGGAGTAAAGAGTAACATTTAAAATATATATACACATATGTATATATAATATTCACATTTCTGCTGCAAAATATTTATCTATCTTCATGAAATAAGAACAGAAAGACAAACTGGAGGATCAGGAGGTGATTGTTCTGGCAAAGTCATTAACACCTGCTTAAGCAGTCTAAGAAACCAGGATATATCAGAAAGAAAACCCATACCTAACATTGATAAAAGTGTGTCTCAAAGAAACTTATCTACCAACCTATCTCAGGGACTTTTATTAAACAAACACAGATTAAAGACTCAACCCTTCCCAAGAGAAGCTCAAGGGAGTTTTCTGTTGACTTTAAGGGAGTGAGGCATGTAAGTCTATATTTTCTGTGATTAAAATCATGCAATTTTTTAGAAAATAGAAGCATATTCAAAATATGCTGCTATAAACAAAACCAACCAGCTATTCTGTCTCAGGGTTGCTATTCCCCGAGGTAATAAGGTTTCCGGGCTTCTCTTGCCCTAAAGGTTCCACGCCGGTGCCAGAGAAGACAAGCTGAGTCCGACAGTTCATGTTTCCAAGGATGTTTATTCTTTCATTATCTCTCAGTTCTGTCTCTGCTCTGCAAGGCGTCCCCAGCAGAGCGGGCCACGCGGCGCAGACCCGTGGGACAGAGGGTCCGGACTTTATGTACCATCCCCGTGTTCCAATCACCATCCAAAATGTATTTTTTATTTACAAAGTTTTACCAATACTTACTACCTATGTTTACATGTCATTTCTACTCTAAGCCAATCCTTAAAATCCAACTCAGCAAAAGATGGGGGACAAGAACAAGAACAAGGAGGACAGGGCCACTCCCCAATTCTTCCATCTTGTCTCTTCAAAGCCCATATACTAGAAATCCTTCTACATCTACATTCTGTGATTAACTACTACTTATTTTGAATTCTTTCAACTTGTGGTTCTTCATACAGTGTGGGTATTCACTCCCATGGCCAGAGATCAAGAGCAGTGTCCTCCTGGGCTCTGTGTGAGGCTGGATGACCCCCTTGTACAGATCCCAAACCCCCTGTCCGGTCTCCAAACCCTTCAGGGCGGCCAGAGGGATGTCCTAGACTCTAACAATTTGATTTAAAATCTGAATGAATTTATATAGGTGGCAGAATTATATTAGAATTAGAATAACCTTATGAGTTATTTTGTTCAAATATTTCAAGTCAAGAAAGAAAACAACTCAAAAATTGGGTGAGGGTTTTTCACAAAATTTTTACTGACCTGAAGATGAAAAGAATTCTTTTATGGTTAATGGTGCAAGCCACTTTGGAAGAAATAATGGTTTTAAAAAGTCAAGTTTTGTGTTTTCTGGGCTTTTTTGGTTCAAAATGGTGCTTTCACAACATATTTGCTCAGCTTAGTAATGCAAATAATTACATGAGGAAAAAAAACAGAAAAAAAGATAAAACTGAACATTGCATTTTTAGGGGATTTTCATTTTGGAAGGAAAACAGAGAAAGAGAAGAATTGCATGGGTCAAATGTGTCTCGTACATGGAAAAACTTGGTTTCCATTCTCCTCCAAAACATCCAGGTTCCACTAGGTAGGAGCAAGCCACACAAGACTGAAGCTGGATTTTGAATGAGGGAGAATCTCTGTCTCTCTCTACACCACCCCCTCCCCAAGTTGTGGGAAAGAAAATCAGAGCAATATCTGGGCGCAGGAGGGCTGAGCTCCTGGGAGCTGAGCAGACAGAAGCTTTCTTGTAAGATAAGGCAGTGATCATGCTGCTCAGCTGTACACTGGCAGGGACCCCATTAAAGAATCACTTTTCAAAAAAGATACAGCTGCCTTCATAAGTGTCCAAAGGAGAGGAATGGAAATTATCAGAAATTTGGGAAATGCCACCTGCAAAGAAATCTGAACTGATTTCATCTGGAAAAAGAGTGGACATAAAAACCAAAGACTTCAAATGTTAAAAGCCTTCTGGGAAGGGGCAAGGAAGAGTTTGTATTTCAGGACTACAGCCAGATGACAGAAAGTGACAGTACTACATTGAAACAAAGGACAGTCAGATCAAATGCTGGCAAAAATTTTGTCACAGTGAAGACACTGAAGCTGTGGAAATGATTGTTTATGGAAGGTTTGGAGTCAGCCTCACTGAAGACCTTTGAGAATAGGCAGCACAAGCTACTTTCCAAAATAATATGAATATAGTTTTTAGCTGAAAGCAATTCCTTAGCAGTTATTACATTGATATTATAATTGATTTTAACTGATGGAACTCTTGCTTTTGTGGTAGCATAAAATAAACTTTTAAATTAATCTAGGGCAAGAAGCATACTATGAATGCCCACCACAGCTGCCATTATGAGTGAGAGCAATTGTGGATGGGACTTATCTGCTGAAGCAGGACAGATAGAATGGTCTGCATGACCAAAGATGAGGTCATTAAAATAACAAAACAAAACCAAAAAACTAACCAAAAAAAAATTACTTCCGTGGTGAATTAGCTGACTTAAGTACTATAAAATAAAGCAAGTCAATAAAGTCAATATGCCATAACTTTATCATTAGAATAGAGGTATATTCAACAGATTTTAGAAGCAGAGTCACTATGGCTGTGGTGAAGCAAAGTACAAGGCAAAGCAATATCAAACTCTGTTCCAATATCAATAGCAACTTGATATAATAGCAATTTGGCAAAAATACACAGAATACAACCTGTATAATGCAAGTTTGAGTGAGAATATTATTTCTTTCAGGTAGTATCTGTATATTTGACAAAAATAATATCACAGAACCACAGAGTAACAGAATATGCTGAGTTGGAAGGGACCCACAAATGACCACTGAGTCCAGCTGCTGTCCCTGTTTAGCACCATCCCCAAGAGTCACACCTGAATAACATTCACTTCATTCTTAAATTTAAAAAAAGAAAAAAAAAGTCTCATGTCATTTAAAACATAACTTTTTCAAATCAGAATGATCTCTGGAGTCACCTGCATAAGTGTTAAAGTATGTAACAAGGTAAAAAGAATTTTGAAATATTGTCACACTCTAAAAT
Source organism: Hylia prasina (assembly GCA_013397195.1). NCBI lineage: Eukaryota > Metazoa > Chordata > Aves > Passeriformes > Sylviidae > Hylia > Hylia prasina. Next base: position 295,860 of record VYXD01013509.1, read on the forward strand.
TAGGACTTTTCACATTATTTTATTAACACTTTTGTATCTGTTTACATTGAAACATCCACACTGCAGCCTTTAACAAAAGCCTTCTGCTGGCTTCCCTTCCCTTGGCTGTTAGTATTTTCTCTTTGTCTCAAAAAGGGAGTGGCACATCCCGCCTCACATGGTCTGTCTTTCTCTCTTTCCGTCATCCTTGGGAAAGAAGAGATTTTCCTTATCCTGTAAAATGGTGTCTGAGGATTTCCTTGTGGGGATCAGAAGGGCATTTCCCTTGGGATTGCCAGGCAATGGCTGAGGCCTGATGAGTATTTGTTTCTCCTGTCATCCCTTCTGAGGGGCATAATCCCAAGGAAATCAGTAGGGAGTTTTAATATGGACTTTGAAGGCCAGATATGCCTAAGAACATAAAGGTGATTAAGAAATTATTCTACTGAAGCTTTCCCAACAATCTGGGGCTGGCTTTTTTGAAAAATAAACAAAATAAAAATGTCTTCTTTTATTTTTCATGAATATCAGATGACAGATCTTTGCCCTTCCTTATAGACGAAACCACATTTGGCAAGCAACTGCAAACACAGGTTCCAACTTCAGGTAAACTTATTATGCTAAACCCTCCCAGTGGTGTCATTTGGATCCCAAGTGTAGTTTTGATTCTTTTCTTATGTGGTTTCAACTCCAGTGGGGCTTGTTCACATATATAGAAATAGTGGTAAAACTGTCTTTTTTAAATAAGTGAAATTCACAAGATTTACCAAAAAAGTGCAAAGTTTAACTTTATGAAATCTTTAGAGAAACATTTTATCTAACATTCTGTTTAGATAAAGTTTTCCTTTTGTAACATAGTATGCATAGTATGGCATTATGAAAGCCCTCTTTTTTTATAACAAGGTAGAGTCAGACTCTAGACTGTCTGGTGTCATCTCAAAGCATGTATCCCCTCTGCACCCTACAGCTGCCCCACAGTCTGTCTTTGAGTGTCTCCCATCTGCTTGGACCCCAGATATTTGGCATCCCTTTGTTTCAAGGGCCAAACCTCCATACCAAGGAAGCAGATACAGACTCCAAAGGATCCACTGCCTTTCAGAACATGCTCTCAGCAGAGTGTGAGGAGTTTATTACTCTTGAAAATTCTTTCCAGCACTCTGAAATCGCCACTTCAAGTGTTCTAACCACTTGCTGGCATCAACATCCTGTAACAGCTACCACAGAAGATATTGAAGAGTAACAGAAAGAGGAAAGATACCTTAAGCCAGATGGCACACTTCAATTTTTTGAGAAATAGTACACTACACACAAGAACCAACCAGAAAGGGAAAAAAAGTTGGGAAACAGGGGGAAATTCATTACCTGGAAATCACACTGGTCTGGGAAGGGAGATGAGGGGAGAAGCTTCCTTTTCCTCAGAAAACACATATTGCAGCATCTTCATCCTCATAAGAAAAAAATAATATGAAACCTTGAGAGTGATTATGTGTGCTGCTCTCTTCCTTACCACCGTACTCAGCCACCCATGACAACAGAGACAGTTAGAGAGTCCCGACCGGCAAAAGGATTAAAAAAGAAAAAAGTAGAGTGGAAAAATGCCTCAGGCCCCACACATGTGACTTCAGAGCAAAACCTAGAGCCAGCCCTGAGGGGTCTGGTACAGAGAGTGAAGTAATGTGACTGTGATTAGGATGTGTAGAAATTAGAAACTCTCTTGTTTTAAGAAGGCAGGTTATCTACCAAGCCTGCTCTACACTTCTTTCAACTGCAATGCAGTGAACAAAGGCTGTCTGTAGAAGATGCTGTATTTTTCTACTCAGCCTATGTCATTTAGAGCTTTTTATGCTAGTCTCGTTTTAAAAACTTCAATTTAAACCAACATGAAAGGTCCTTAAACAGTAAATAGCATATTATATCAAAAACAAATAGATTAAAAAGTGAACAACCATAGCCAGTATATCTCTTTCCAGAGGAGTTTCACTTTCCACACTAACTAAAACTCTAAGACTGGCAGATCTGGGCCAGAGGTTTGTAATGGGCCTTTTACTTTTTTTTTCTTCCCACTCCAGAGATAAATAATCAGTTTTAGAGAACTGATAAAAAGAGACAAGAATGAAAAGTGAGTATGACACATTTATGAGAAGGATTTTTCATCTGTTTCTTAAATACAGCACCTTTATTTCAGATTGTATTAAAAAAAGAGATGGGAGAGCCAACCAATTTATGTTGTGCTGCAGGAGTGAATACATTGAATGCACAGAGCAAAGCCTGAGAGAGACAGAAAATTCACCCAAAATTTCCTGACAAGTTGAAAAAGTTATGTTATCATTCAATAATCATTTATTTGAAAAAGAAAAATAAAAATCATGCCAGTAAAGGCAGCAGAGAATAAAAACACGTTGTTTCCAGAAAAATCCCCATCAAACACATATGACTAGGGACTCTGAAGTCAGAATATCTTCATATTTTAAATTTCCATGAGCACTTTGAAGAAAAGCAGGAGTTCTGCTAAAGGATTTGCTTTTCACTACTGATTGATAGCAAGAAGCAGCATTAGCAGTATTTTTCCCCCATCGCTCCTCTGAAGCTAATGGAGTCGAGGATTCGTTACTTGATCTAATGGCAATAGCTTTCCAATAGACATGCACAGAATCATTGATTAGTTTGTCCTCTTCTTGTTTGCGTTGGAACACTGTTCAATTTACACCAATTAAAGAATGCTTGGTTTGTGTATTGAAGAATAATTAAGGGATGGAATTCCCTATAGACTACTAAAAATGACATCTGACTAGAATGGTGATTACAGCATGAAGACAGCATTAGTATTTAAATAGTTTGACTGCTATGTAAAATCATTACAGCACCTCACCATGAAAAAGAGCATTAGTTAATTTTGCCTATAACAAAATTAGTTGTATGCATTTGCCTGGTCACTTTAAGTAAATTTGACAAGGCTAATCTTAAAGCAAGCGATCCGGGTTTGGTGGAAGGAGCAGATAGAGCACTGTTTAAAGCAATGATCTTGATAGATATGTCTATAATCTTCAACCAAAATACAAACACACACAAATGAGTAACAAGAGCTTTGTCAGAGACGCTCAAATCAAATGTAAACATTAAAAACACATCCGTTGCTAAAACTGAAAATCCAAGGGTAACTGGCATGTTAATTATTCAACAATCAAGTTTCACAAACCGTAAACACACAAGAAATCTTTATTTATCTGCCACTGTGATTGTCAAACCTTTGCTACCCTTTCTAGCACTGCATGGTACAAAGAATCATGGGAAGCAAACAGGCACTGTGGAAGGAGTCATTCTTACTAGGACTTCCCTGTGAAATATCCCAAGTTATTAAAAAACGTTGGACTGGCCTAGCCCATCCATGTAATGCCTCTTTAGAGAAGCTTGGGGTTTTTTGGGTTACAAGGTGGAGTTCATTCTTGAAAATACTATTCAGGGAAACAGGGCTTTTTATCACCTGTTTGAATTTCTCCATGCATATTAAATTCTATCTCCTAGCCTTAGATTATAGTATCTACAGTAGTGATCTATCCAAAACATGATAGCAACATTACTGTAACATAAATTACTTGGGGCCAGTCCTGAAGCATATTTACATTTCCATAGCCTACTTAAACATAGCGTGTTTGTTTTACTAAACTTGGATACTGTAGTATATTTTATAAGGTCATCCGCCTGCCTCAAGACCTCATATTGCAGCTATCCTTCCTATGAGAATTTATGCAGTTTCAATTGAAGGTTGTCAACACCCTCTTTAATTCAGCAAAGGGTTCTCTGTGAAGGAACATAAGGCTTTTCCATTGAAGCCTCTAAGGGTATGTAGCCATGCTTATTAGCATGTGTACATTGTGCAATGCACAACGATGTCAAAGATGTCCAAGCTCCCAAGCCCAAGTTCCAAATGAGATGATACATCTGCACAGCACAATGTACCTTTATTTTCATGGTCCAGCACCTCTGTCCAATCTGTAATGCCTCTTTGTAGATCAAATTAGTCTTTGGCGCCCTGCTGTTCGTGTGAAAATACCTGGTTCTACAGGTCACTAATGGATATCTTCGCTGTACTGTGTTCCACCAGATGGATCTGCCCTAGAATTAGGTTTGGGACAGTACACTTCATCACATAGTATATCCACTGACTTTCCATGGGGTTTTGTTCCAACATTTAAAAAGTCTTCTGTTCTGGCTTTTGTTTTCATGTTGGACAAGTAGTTCTCGCCTCTGTACCAGACCTCCTGTTGGATCTCCCAGTATAATCTGCCTGACTAGACTTTGGGCTTTCAGGAGTGAGACTAACGCTTTTTTTCAATGAATAATATTATTTTGCAACAGGGCTGTTATAAGGGTGTATTCTTCCTTCCACCCACGAGAAGAAAGTCCATTAATTTCAATAGAAACTCTCCATGCAGAAAAGGGAGAACTGTGCCCTGGGGAACATTCATGGAAGATTAATGGCGAGGAGAGAAAAGTGATACAGTGCAGGCAGAACAAAATCAGAACCCACCACACAAATAAAACTGGACAAGGGTTCATTTTTTAAGTCAGTCAGAAACGGCAGGAAGGCTTTGAAAAAAAAAAAATCAGGGCTGTTTCAGTGCACTTTTGCATACATTGGCTTTCAGGAGACATGAATAGAAACCTAACAGTAACTCTTTTTTCGTACCTCCTTTCACAGGTCTCACTGGCAAAGAAGGATTTAGCACTTAATTCCTGTACTTTTATGTGGCAAATTAGGAATTTGCACCTTAAAAGGAAATTGCTTTTCAAACTACCATAAATTCTGGACTTTATTTTTTTAAATGGTGGAAAACATTCCCCACGTTCATCCCAACACATAATAAATAGCGCTCTCCATTACTACTCCTCAGAAAGGTGTAACTGGAAACTGGACCTGGCCAAAGAGAGGTGTTTATCATTCCTCCTGAGGAGATGCTAAGGGTCTGGACCCTGTCCTTAACCCTTCTGTCTCCTCAGTCCTTTTTAGTTTAGACTAGCACATTTGCTCTCTTTCTCAAAATCAAATATCTGTTGAGGAAAGCATTTAACTCAAGACTTGGTTGCTTGATGAAGTAGGGCCAGCTGGCACTGCATAGTCCAGACCAAAAACTGGAATAAGAACAGAGCTACAATATATTTTATTTTTCAGTTTACCATCATCTAAAAAAAAAAAACCCTACACCATTTTTTGCATCATTTTAGATAACAAGTGCTTGGTTTGCAACTGCACCAAAGCAGGAGGAAGATGAAGAAGGAGACTGACACAGCATGAGAGCCTGCAGCTGACAGTGGTTGGTGACTCTCCAGCAGGAAGCACTGAAATGTGGATGGTAATGCTGACCCCAACATGGAAGGTTCCATGTGGGGCTTGAGACTGAAGTCGTGCCCACCAGAGCGGGACAGAGGACATGATCAGAGAACCTCTGAAGACCTTTTCTTCATGAGGGCGAGACAAGACTTAAAGACAAGGAAGTGCAGCCCAGTGAAGAAGGGTTCTCTCACAATGTGGCACCATGGCTGTCATCAAAACACCTTCTATTCTGACTGTCAACACTGAAGTGAAGATAAGCTTTCAAAAATGTTGGTACGCACCCTGAGTTGCTTTATTTTTGAGTCATTTTTGAGTCCTTTGTGGCCTCATTTCTTTGTCTCTGAACTTCCTAGCATGACAAAAGACCAGAGGCAGGTATTGGGATGGCATCAGTTTTTCTCATTTAATCTGTGAGGCACCATAAAAAACAATCAATGAGCATGGAGCATGCTCTAGATGTGTCTAAAAGTAAGTGGCTCAAATACTAACATGTGAATTTAGTAAAGTTAAACTCTGTGGAATGGAGATAAATGACAGCAGCAATTGAAGTTGAATGTGATATAGAAATCCAACTAACAGAAGACTGTCTGGAAACAATTATTCAGAAAGCTGCTGACCCTCTACTTCTTTAAAGAGTTAAACATTTGGATCGGTTAACTGGCAGCTGCAATAATAGGCATATGCTCTAATCTTTGATCCATAGCTGAATTTGCAACTCTTTGTATGAGAAGCAGATCACGTAGATTTGCATATTTTTAAGGATCTATAGGGAGAAAAAGAAGAACAAAACCTGCCTTTCCAAGATGCCACTTTGAGATCACACAGAGTGTCATGGGTCTTCTCAAGTACATACACTAATGTTCACAGCCAGTTACAAGACTCACAAATTTTATAAATGGCCCTGAAGTGTGACATTCACTTCTGAAGATTAATCAAAATTCCTCCTAGAACAGACTCTTGCAAGCCAAGGTTCCATTGTAACTCTTCAGAGACTTATGTACATCTATCCTTAAGATCCCACTTGTACACCCAAATTTGTCAGAACATTCCTAAAATCTTAAAGAGTGCAGAACTAATAGATAAATTTAAAAGTGCTTTGTAACTAAATGAGAAACTGTTGACTAGACTCAAATGCATGAGCAAGTAACAGATTTTTGCCAAGGTCTTGACATTTTCTTACATTTGGCAGAATTTTTTAGTGTTGGTGAAAATTTGCAGAGAGAAGACAACCATGAACCACTCCTTGAATAGAATGGATGTAATTAACTTTTTTTTTTTGCTTTTAAAGTTCATTTCTTGCTCATCTCTGTTTTCAGCACCAACTGAAAGATGTTTACTAATCACTCATTTTGGATCAACAGTCATACCTATGGCACAGATTTCCTCCATTTGGTATTATTTCATCAGGAAGTAGGTCCTACCAAGAGAAGTGAGCAATACACTGAGTTCTGTGAAATGAAGAAGTAATCATCCCTGCAAATGCGCTCAATTGTGTGGGATGTTTCAACATAGTTTTTGCTCGATTCATGCTTTACAATAGGATTTCTCTCCTGGTTCACCTACACAACAGACTTTGACATCAATGAAGATGATGAGAAACAGCTATTTGTTATTTGTCTGTGAATATTTTCTATCATCCCAAACAAAAGTGCAGACTACTGCATGGGATTATGCAGAGATGTGTGGGAAAGGCAATGCAAAGAAGTCATGCTCCAAAAACTATTCTGCGTAGCTTTCCTGTAGTTGCCCACAGTAAGACATATGGAGGCATGAAGGTTTTTTAGAAGCCTGACTGACACAGGAGGCAGCACTTCCAGGCACTATCTGCCTTGTCCTATCTGCCTTGTTAAGTCCTGGCAAAAATCCCATGAAGAGGAGAAGGTGTACATTCCTGGGTAAGGTGTAGTAAGGAGGTGAAATGATGCATTGGTGGGTGTGATCAGACCACTGGCAGGTGAACCAGAGCTTGAGCCTTGAACAATAGTTTCAGTATCTCAGAGAGGGGGAGAAGAGAGAAAGAGAATAGCATGAGAGTTTTAATGAGAAAAACTGATGGCTGATGCAGAGGTTTTGAGAAGGGACCAGCCTGTGTCCTGACAGCACATACATTCCACACTGTAAACAGACTTCAAAGTAACCCAAAAGCCAAAATAAATGTTTGCTGCTTTTTGTACCTTTCCAACAGCATTAGTTGGCACTCTTCTCTGACCAGCATGGCCATGTAACAGGCTTTTCACATTCTGGAAACATTATTAAAATAAAAGGCTAACTATTGCCTTGCTTCTTAATCGGGAAGAGCTATAGACCTCTAAAGGACTATTCTTTATTGTTGTCTTCTATGCTTGGTATACCTTTGGGTGACTCTTCCCAATGGCCTCTGAGAGATTTTTGATCTCCTAGAACCTTATTTTTAGGTCACTGTGTAACCTGCTTGTTTTGTGTGAAGGCAGAGCGCAAAAATGGAGAAATTGTTTTATGTGCTGTATAGTATGATTTCAATTACTTCACTTAGTTATTGCTAACCACAGTTTATAAATATCAACATATTATATTTGTTTTGGGCATTGAAATGATGCTTTCAAAGTAATTCAAATATGAATTCTGATATATTTTGTCAATATTGCAATTGTACAAAATTGGTTATATCAGTTAGGAGAAACATCTTAAAATTGCTTCCCTACAATTTATTCTCTGTATCTTAACTTTGCACAGTACTACAAGATCATTTTGTTCATGTGTTAAGTGGGATCCTAGCATATCACTACATTCAGTCAAAATATTGCAAGTTAAAATAAGAATACCTGTATATTATGAAAATGAGACCAAGAAAGTAATATTTCTCATTACATAAAGCAGAAAAACTGGAAACAATTTCAGTAAAAACAGATTAGAAAAGGGAGGTTTGGGAGGCATTGTCATTATTGTGGATTGCAGTAGAAGAAAAACATACATCAAATCAGAATTACTTCCCTTAAATTAAAAATGTTAATAAATGAAGACATTAACAAGGAGATAGTATCACCTTAGTGGTTTGGTCTAAGAGAGAAAGAGAGACTTCACCAGCAACAAACTTATTTTCATATGGCCAAATGAGATATCATCCTATAATGACCATATGAAATGGCTGAACAGAGATCTGGAGGTGCCACCTGTGACAGACAAGGAAAGGAAAGAAAATTACCTGAGACTAGATAGGTAATTCTAAGACCACCACAGCAATTTATAATGCATACTGCACTGTACATGAATTCCCAAATTGTAGAAAACTAAAGACCCAATTAATTTCTAAGGTATTTTCATTTATTAAATACAGATGTGCTAGGGATGAGCATGCCTGTTTGTGTCTTGACATAGAATTCATAGGCTGGACTTGAACTTACAGCTCTGCAGTTATGAATCTTGAGATGTATTCCACTTCAATTTAGGAAGTTCTAGGAAGCTCAGGGCCTTTATTCCCAAAAGCCTATGAAAAATAGAGCCGTCAGATTTTAATTTTTCATTTGAAATAAGAAACTTACTGAAACAAGGATACCCAGAGTAAACTTTCTACAGCTTCTCCTTTCAGAAAACTAGGACAAACTCAACAGCATAAATGCTTTTCTCCTTGATGGATTAAGTCATGGAACTGACTTCTGATATAATCTCTGTATCTGGGCCTTAGGCAGCTATAGTGAACATCAATCTCATATGTATACCATATCAAAGAGATGGTTGCCTATGTCTCGAATAAGACATATGTATCTTTAATGAATGCAGTACAAATTGAGCTAATTTCTTGGGTGTGACTCTATAAACAGACCAAGTTATGGTCATCAAAGTTCATTGAAATAAGTTTTTAGTCACAGAGCTCAGTAGTGTTTGCGAGCATGTGTTTTCATAAAAGTGACTTTCTTTTGAAATATCTGGACTGAAGGCCAATTTACACCGGCCAGAGACTAAAACAGGACATGGAGAGTATTTGCCCCATTTCTGATGTTCTAGTTCTGTCCTTCAAAATAATTAAAGGCTGGATTTGCCATACAGCAGTTTCCATCTTTCTCAAAACGGAAAGGGAGTGGGAAGAAACAGAAATAAAAATATATAAAAGAAAGAGCGAAAAAGAGAAAGGATTGCTCCAGCCCTCAACATCCCTTTATGAAAGGCAAAAAACAAAAGGGCTTTTCACCTGATGAGGGCCAGACTACGGGCTAGGCTACAAACCCCTCTCCTCTTGGGCTGTGATGCTGAGTACTCATCCTGCCCCTTTGCTGTGACTTTTCACGGAGTGGGTTGCCAAAACACTAGGGAAGGGTCACCTGCAGGACTAGCTCCTCACTGGAACATCTCCCTAGGGACACTGCCCGTTTCCATAGGTAAGAATTTAACCCATTTGTGACAGATGTAGTGCAGAGGAATTGATACCAGGCTTAATCAACCAAATCAGATGTGCTGAGAGTGGCTGTAGCAACATACAGAAATATCCTTCAGTGGAACAGCAAGAGAATACCAGTTGAGAGACAAGCCTCGCCTGTTGATGAATATTATTCATAGCCTGGACTTTGCAAAAAAGCATTGCAGAGATCCCCACAAATCCACATACAGTGGGTCAGAAGAGTGCAACAAGCTAGCAGAGGAGTTAAATTAATCTCTTGCATTGTGTCTGCTGCTGAGAGTGGTGCAGAAATTCCTGTGCCAAAGGCACTTTGAAAAGAAAATCAGTGTGGCCTTTATACAGATTGAAGTCTCTAAGGAGGAAGTTGTAGAGTAACTTGAGAAACTCAAGTGCAGTAAATCACCACAACCGGATGGTGTTCATCTGGGAGTTCTGAGGGGAAATAAAGTGAGAAAAAGCCAAGATACTGACAAGAGGATGCCTTCTTCACTTGAAAAATGCAGCAGCACAAGAAGGCTGGGAAGCCCTATTATGTTGCCTGTCTTCAAAAGGAGATGAGGAAAATCCTGGGAATAAAAGAGCTTTGAAGTTTGCCACAGTTTTAGGGAGCCCAAAAAAAACCAGTTCTGAATAACAGCTCAGGAGAGAGCTTGTTGGACAAGCATACCCCATGAAGGTGTTCTTCAGTCTCCCAAATCACTAAGGCTGTTACAAGGGGGGAAAGTGCACTTGGTTACTTTGAAAAACCAGTGGGGCAGCCTTTAGAGGAAAAGTGGGATGGCAGGGTCTTCTCAGAGAAAGGTGACCAAATGATCCAAAGATTCTAAAGGTTTTACAGAGGTCAACTAAAAGCAATTATCACAGAGAATATTAAGAAACAAAACTGAGAACAATACTTGCTGATGATTTCATCCTGGAATGACCTATAAATCAGTCTAGAAGTACATATGAGAGGCGTGTCTCTTTCCATTGAGGGAGGGAAAGGTCAACCCCCCGTAGTAGGTATCAGGACTAGTGTGATAAAAATGAATGAGTCTGAATCCCAAATCCTGATGCATGCAAGTTAGTGTATCCAGAATCCACCCAAGATGTGGATTCAAGTCACACATGTGGTTCCCATCTTGAAAGAGGACAAATCAATTCCTGGGTTGAAACTCCTGAGGTTTGTGCTCTGAGGTTTGAATACTCCATATTCAAAGACTTCAGCCTACACTGCAGTTACGTATGAAATATGGGGGGTGGGAGGAGTGCATGTGTACACACAGCATCTAAAGGAAGCAATTAAATGTAAACCCAAAACAATTTCAAAAGTTATTTATGGCAAAAAGTGTTCTGATGCTGAGACTGTAAGTATTTGTTCTTTACATTAACTTGCTTCAGATAGCTGAAAGGGCAGAAGATTGCAAGTAATAGACAGGTGGAATTTTGCTGGGTTTGGTGAGCCCACTTACAATCAAACATTTTAAATTATCTGGATTTACTTGGCTTTGTACTTTCCATTTTCTCTCCTAGATTTTTGGGTTTTAGTTCTTGTGGTCCAGGCCCAATGTACTGAAGGCAAATCTTCTTCAGTTTTAATTTGCTTTGTCTCTTGAATTCATTAGATTTTGAAAGCTTTCAAAGGAAGTCACAGGTAGGAATTAGAGAAAATATAGAAAGTGGGACACTTCTGACTGGCTTGTATGTTTCCAGTGTCTAAAGAGAAAGCTTTTTTTTTAAAGAAAACTGTAGGAGGGTTTGTAAAAATAGATATTTGCATTTACATACTGGGACAAATCCTTAGCTGCCATGGAGCAGTATTGCTCCATCTTCTTGAACAGGGCACAGATGAGAACCTGCCTCTCACACATGCACATATATGTGTGGAATATGTCCAGGATTCTGTATTTTTCCAAATGTACAGAAAGGTGGTTCTCCCTCCAGTTGCTTTTGCCTGTGCACTAAGTTGTGGGAGTTACAGCTCCTCTTTTTTTAACTGAGGGTGGTGTCTTCAGGGAGGCAGGGTGTGAAGGAATGAAGTGTAAGGACAGGGATGCATGAACAAAGGAACTGGCATGAACATAGAAACTCTGAGAAGAAGGTGATGGAGAGAAATAGGAAAGAAAATGGTATCCCACATAGCCATGCTGTGCCAAGCAATGTCTGCATTCACAGCAATTGGGAGTTGAACTGTGATTATGTAGCAACCATGACTTTTGGAAAACTCCTCAGGCGTTTCCAGCTAGGTAACAGGAATAGCAGGAGACCTGCTACTGATAGCAAGGTGGAGAAAAAGGAGCACTGTGCTCAGCTGTGCTGTTGCAGGAGTCATGTAACACAGCACAGAGAGTAGGTGACACATCAGATAGTGCTAATAGGTGCCAACAGCCACCTTCACCCCTTTCCCCTCAGTCTTTCCCTGTGTGAGAGTCAAGTGAATATCAACGTGAAACAACTCTGTGTGACCGTGTGCTTCTGCCCACACAGTGGGACCCTGGTAGTGATTCAGACTCCACTGGATTCTGGACACATAATGTACACTGAATATCCATAATAAATAATAATTACCACAGTAGGGGGCAGCAGCCAGCTGTGGAGGAAGAGTAGGGCCAGCTGCTGGAAGAGATGTAGGCACTGGCTGAGCATGCAAGCTGGGCACTGGGGAGGGCGAGAGGGCCATGGCTGGGAGCCAGTGGCAGCTTACTGCCAAGAAGAGGGAGATAAAAGCACAAAAGAGTTTCACCAGAGGGAGCTGCTCCTGGCCACCCCTCAGCAATCGGTAGCGGCCCTGATCCAGGAGGGAAGGCTGATGGCAGACAGGAGCATCGCCAGCCTGTGAGCGTGGCCAACACTGCTCACACGTACCATGCTGCAGCTAGCAGGACGGGTGACTGTAAGCCAAGCAAGCCTGCTGCAGGGAAACAGCCCTGCACAGACCTCTGGCTTGCAGGAGACCCGTTCCTCCTCCAGAAATGTGGACAGACCCATCCTGTTCCCCTCAACATCTCCCCAGATGCACCTCCAGCGAAAGCAGGGTCAATACTCCAGAAATGAGTGCAGATGCAGAAGAGCCTGATAGGCACATGGTCAGTGCTTTTCTGAACCCCCTGATGCTCAGGTCTCCTTGATTTCATCTACAGAGAAGTGTCCTGGTAACGCTGAAGATCCCTAAGCAGCAGCACTATTATTTGTCTGAATTGCTCAGAAGGCCTGATGCTTACTGCTTGGGTTCCCCAGGTGGTATGGTAAACAAAAAACTGCCTTTGAACACACTGCACACACTCAGCAGTCCAGTCATCCAGTATAACTAAAATTTATCACAAATTCAAAATATTTTTCTAAGCCCTCTGAAAAGTAATTTCTAAGACCAAATCAGCTGACCAGTCTCATTTTCTCAAGGCCATTCGTGGCATGCTCCTCACACACCAGCTTCTAAACAAGAGTCAATGGCCCCAGGGCCAGCTCCTCTATTTCTCCCATATGGAATACTCAACTCTTGCACCAGCACAGTGTAACAATTAATTAGCACATGTTCTCTGTAATAATTATAACAATGTGGCACACTTCTCTTGAATTTAGCATAGTGAATTTTTTATTTACTTATATTCATGTCTTACCTTCAAGCATGCTTTCTGTGCCTGGTTATTTTTCACTGAGTTCAACTGCAAATAGATAAAACCTGTTTGCTTTTCTCTCCCAAGGAGGAGCGTGTGTATTTCCAGATTCTGTTCACATCCACCAGGAAAATCACACACAACAACTGAAGCTTAGTTGGGCTTTTTTTGCTATGTTCCTAGTTGGTTCAGCATAGGGGGTGTAATATGGGTGACGTTAAAGCTACTTTTCAACACAGCAGCTGATGGATTTTTTGGTCCCAGTAAAAAGAAAAAGCTGCCATCCAAATCTCAGTTTATGTAGCCCACAAGAGAGTGAATAAATTGATAGAGGACATCCCAGGCAAATAGGGTATGGTATCAGGGAGAAACATCTATCATTTTTGCAGGTAGTAGACAAGCATAATCCATGTCTGAGCTCAAATGCAAATTCATGGGCAACAAAAAGCCTATATGTTGAACATATAGACAGTTCAAACCTAAAGAACCAGATTCTTTCTGAATAACTTATATCTGAACATCTGACCTTAAGAACCAGCCTCAGTTAAGCACTGGCAAACACCAAGATTTGGAAGGAAGTTAGGGGTGTTGCACTACTTTGAAAGCTCTGTTTTGAACCAGCTGTAATTACAAATGTCTGCTGATACCCCTTCTTACTACACAGCCTGTCATGGGTGAGCATAATGAGAATGAGCCAATGGAGTATATTGAGCTGTTCTTTCTTGCATGTCCTTGTATCTCAAATTATCCCTTCACACAGCCATAACAGGTAAGCTCTGAATCTACTTATGCCACATTCTAATTGGTTCCATTTAATTTGTGTATAGGTCTCTCTGTGTATGTTTGTATATACATATGTGCGTATTTATATGCACATATGTATATTTGGACATCATTATTAAAAATAAATATGGTTATTGTCACAGGTTATTGTTATGTTCATAAGAGATTCTTAGAGTAGTTTGCTTTATTATACAATAAAACCATAGACATTAATTGTCTTCTTTAGAATAAATAAGGAACACAGGACTCATTGTACCATATACGTTTAATAGTTTGGACATCTCAGTGCCCACATAAAAACAAGGAAACATATATTGCAATAGGCAGTATAATTATTTCAGCAAGGAACATCCATCCCACACTCCTAGAAATATGAGATTCAGCATCACGAGATTCTAGAATTGTGTCATCAGCTGCACGAGTTTCACAGCTTATCTTTAGGATTTTATCTTACAGAAGTAAACTCCAACAAAAATGTATAACAGTGCCAATTTAACTGCACATTCATGTTAACAGTAGCTGTAACGATTTCAAAAAGGTGAATAGCATCAGCATTTCTATTCATATGTGTGCACTCCTATATACACACATGTATACACACATGTGCACATATAAATGCACACATATATGTCTGTGCTATGTATATAACCTGTCTTTAGATATGCCATTATTTTATAAGGTTAATTCCAAGTACATTAAATTTGAAAACAATGTTCTATACAGTTGACCAATTTAAAGAAGTCCCTGCTGGTGCACAGAAGATCGAGCTAGCTGAGATCATTAAGCATCATCGGATGAGGCTGCAGGTAGCTGAAACATTCCTTAATGAAAATTTAAAGAGAGCAGATTAAAATTATATTCCTCCAATCCAACAGAACACAAAGGTAAAGACAATTAATTACAACCAAGATCTAGCACAAAAGGAGTGTTGTAGTTTGTAGATCTGAATTTATAGCCTGAAGTGAACAGCTAGGTTTGTGACTATGTATATAATTATTTTCTACAATGTACTCTCCAAGCACTTAGATGTAGTCATGGAAGATTGTGTATTCCATAATTTTAGTCTGTTATGTTTGTGACCATGAGTTGGAAAATCTCAACAGCATCAAAGATTTTTTTATCTGTGCTATTCTGTCTTTTTACATGATGAGAAATAAAAATTTTAAAAAAAAAAAAGCCACATACTTGGTTTTTTTAACTCCTAGGTTAACTTTTTAAATACCATTTTTTGGGTCAATACAGTGGCACCAAGGAAGTGGTTCAAGCAGGATACTCTACCTGTGTGCCTGTTCAGAATGCTTGCAGCTTTCCCCAGGACACGTCAGGAGGGCCTTTTGGTGACAAGACACTAAGGGTGCTCAGCTCTATACCAGATCTGTTGTTAGATCAGAGAAATGCATCACTTCTCTAAAATCTCATAACAAAAAAAGATACTGACAGGCAGTTGTGTGATGAGAAGAAATGACGAATAACAAGAAGGCTGAAAGAACTGCTATATTAGAGAAGATTAAGTGAGCTAAATATCTATGAGTTGCCTTAATGCTAACTAAACACAACATCGCACTACTTAAAAGAGATCAAAGAGAAAGAAGGAAATTTGCTAAGGGATGTAAAAAGAAGAAATATGATGACGTTAAGAAAGGAAAAAAACTCCTGACAACAAGATACTCTAAGCAACACAACCTCTCCCTTGAGATACAGCATCACTTAGGAAATTTAATCTAGGCACAAAAAAACCTGCAAAAAAATATGCCATGAACAACTTCATTGTGTCAGGAAGATGTACTGGATGACCCAAAGGATACATTGCTAATTGGTGTGCACCTGTTATCTGTGATTTTCCTTGCTTGTATGGCCAACTCATCATTACTTGTCTGTATTTGGTTTCTCTGGGTCCCATCCAACTCACGCTGCAGTCAACAGAAGTTTCCGACAGGAGCAATAGGACCTCAATGTCTGTTCCAAGTCTTTGCTGTTCTAAACAGAAGAGGGGAAAAAAAGCCCACACTACTTTGCAAGAACTTAATGCATCCAGTGTATGAACATATATGCAACTAAACCCTTAAAATTTTTTGGACATTTAAGCCTGCGTTTAGCCTTAGAGATATCTGAGGAAATGTGCATTTGCTTTCACTTGGCGCAGCCAAAATTTTTGCTAGGGAGGAAACGAACAGTTCATCTAAAAATAACTTCTAATGAAAAATGGCTTTGTTCATGGAAGAGTGAAGAAAATTCTCTACACCAAACTAAAAATAAATTCTATATATTACACAGAAATGGCAGAGATCTTTCTAATGCTAAAGCAGTAATGCAACCGATGAAGAAAAAAAAAACGAACCATGAATTCTGAACTCAAGACCGTAGTTTTCAAATACTTTTACCCAATGTCTTAGTATATATAATCAAATAGTAGTTAAAATCCACTTGCTTGCAAGTAGGGAATCACTATTTTGTGGCAGCTCAGTGTTGGCCCCTTGAGAGACACAAATTTCTGTGTAAGTGGGGCTGAATGTTCAGGGGTCAGGGCTGTGCGTCAGTGTTGTCCATGTATCTAGCAGCTGGTATTGTAAATCTTTAGAGTAACGTTTCTTGAAAATACTAAACAGACATTTTGGTAGCCGGTATTGAGCCTGTGGCTATACTGCTTCAGGCTGTGATCTTGTCAGCTTTTACAAGATAAGTAGGGTCAGGCAGGGTCACCACTTGGATTGGTAATTCTAAGGAAGGCAGGAGGTGCCGGAAGTGTCTCAGGTGATAGAATAGCTGTAACCGTTTTCCCTGAGCCTTTTCAATATCCTGATGAAGGCGTAATGCCAAGCCATGACACAAGAGCAAGATCCTCACCCTCTGCAGCCATCGACTGCATCACTTGCAGAGGGGTTTTCACCTGGCCTGGCATGGAAGTGTGAGGTACAGCATGTGGGAAACGGCAAAATTTAGGTGCTGCATGCACACTTTTGTCCTGGATGAAGTGCATGTAAATGTGGGGCTCCAGCATGCTTCAGCAGGAAGGGGGTACAGGTGAATGCCCTTTCTGACATCTTTGGGGATGCTGGTAGCTCCAAATTAGGTTTTGTCTATGTCTATAAAGCAAAAGACAAGCTCAAGAGAGAAGATCTTGTACACTAACTTTCAGCCTCACACACTTCTACGGAAATTATAGAGGGGCTGATAATGAAATCCTTGCCCAATGGTCTACATTACCAAGAATTTTAAATTGTAAGTTAACCAATTTCTCCTCTAAAGTTCAAACAATAAATAAAATTCTATGTGAAAAGTGGAGCCTTTTATTCCTTTGTTAAAATCTGATCAGAGTAAACTACAGATGTTAAAAGGCACTGTAGTTCAAAGAATTAAAAGAATCTTACAGGGTTTGTACAAAGAAGAGTTTTAGAGAATAATATGGAAAATATTATAATGCTATTATATAAATCAGTGGCACATCCTCACTTTGAATACTGTCTTCAAATTTGGTCACCTCATTCTGAAAAAAGAAAGTAGAAATAGAACAAGTCCAGAGAATGGTAATAAAAATGATAAAAGTCAAAAGGATGGGAAACTTCCTGAGAAAAAGAGAAAGAACATAAGCACCAACTTGTCTCTCGGGAGAGATATATCCTCATGGGACATTCATAGATACGGCACTTAGGGACATGGTTTAGTGTAGACTTGGCAGTGTTAGGTTAGTGGTTGGACCTGATGATCTTAGAGGTCTTCAATGACTCTATGATACAAATCCTATTGAACTGAACAAACCCTCTCTATAAACTTAGAACACATGCTGTTGTGTCAGACAATCTAGAAAATGTCCTTGGACCCCAGAAGTTTTGGAAAGCTCCAGGATCTTTCATGAACCAGATATTGCAGGTATTATCCTCAGTGTACCCTGTTGTCTTCAAGAACTTTCAGCCCCTGGAGCCAATCCTACTCATGGACAGTGGGCAGGACACAGAGCTACATTTTAGAAATACTTGTTTTCCCTTGTTAATCATAGGATCATAGAGTGGTTAGGGTTGAAAGGGACCTTAAAGATCATCTAATTCTGATCCCACCACCATAAGCAGGGATACCTTCCGTTAGAGCAGGTTACTCAGAGTCCCATATAACCTGGCTTTGAACATTTTTATCACCTGCATTTTTGATAAAAGACATCTAAAACCATTTTTCTGCTTATGCCTCTTGATCGGTCACAAGCTCACCTAAGTTGAACATCCCAGCAGTTAATCCTGATTCACCTCCTCAAACTGGACCCAGATTTTTCACAGCAAATAGGTGCATAAACATCTTGCTTTGAGTGGTGTGAGAAATATCCAGGAAAGGTGAGAGAGAATTTGCAGGTGGGGTGTCCCACATCTCTGGGCAACCTGTTCCAGTGCCTTACCACTTTTATAGTAAAGATTTTCATCCTATTATCTAATCTAAATCTATTTTTCTTCATTTTAAGGCCATTGCCCCTTATCCTGTCACTGCATGCCCTTGTGAGAAGTCCTTTTCCAGGAACTTGACGACATGCTTAACTCATTTTTTAGGTCTAACTTTTAGAAACTTCACTTTTCCCTACCTTTCTCTTCTGAAAGGCATAGGTGGTTGAGGGGTACGAATCCATTGACTTGACTGGCAACTTTTTCAGTTCAATCACTCATCTTCCTTGAAAATGTGCCGTGTGTCTATTAAAAGTCTCAGTCCCAAAGGACTTGCACAGTCTCCCACACTTTATGTGTTGGGATCCCCAGGTTTTGTCAGTTCTACTTAAGCATGACTATAATATAAAAAACTTTTTGTCCTCGAGATCTTTGAACTTAATTAGCAGCAAAGGAAAAAACTTTCCTATCCTGCAAGGTGAAGCAAAAAGGTATTGAATTTCAAATGGATGAAAGGAATTGCTTTTCCAAACAATGTACAGCTAATTAATGGAACTTGCTATCACATGGTTAGTACCGAAACAGCATTATGTTTGTATGAGAAGTCATTTTTAGGCATAAAAGCAAATCTCACAAAGCTCATGTTGGGTTAAAATCAGTAGAATGCATTATGCAGAAGATCAAATTAGATGATAATAATGGTTGCTCCTAGCCTTAAAAAATCTATGAGTTTTATTATCTGCTACTACGCAATGATGTCTAATCATCCTAGTGTTCATGGCATGTGCCAATCAATAGGCAGTGTCAGGACAGCACCTTCACCCATGGTAAGCCATCACACTGGGCCTTCAGAGGGTCAGGAAAGTTTAGGAGGCTTTTCAAACTGGAGGCTGTTGCATCTCTTTCTAGAGAGGAACAGATCCTTTCTCCTCCAGCCCTATATGGGAACCCTGGGGGCATAAGTCACATTCATACTAGCAGGGTGTGTCTTCAGCTCTGTCTGCAAATCTTCAGGAAAAAGCAGACCAAGTCCAACAAGGTCTTGGCTGACAAAGGTTTGGAGGAAGGTGAAGAAATCAAAAGGTCAATGGCTGCAATTAACTGTGTATTTTGACCTGTGTGAGAGCACATACTGGAGTCCAAGCACCCCATTACACAGACCAGCATTCTTTCCATCCCCATCTAAACCTAGAATCACCCACAGGAACCTATGGAAGCAGGAGGTCCATCCTCAGCTATCCACGGTTAAGTTGTGTAATTGAACCTTGGAAGCAGGACAACATTCCCCATGGACAAGTATGTTCCATGACATTTCTGGCACTTTTTACTATTTGAGATATCCTAAGTGGGGGGCAGAACCAGGGTATCTTATTTGTCCTTATTGCCTTATCTCATGTTACCTTACTGTGATGGGGCATGATAGATACCTGATTCATCTCTGAATTGTTAAGAGTGTGTTAATGCTGACAAGGTACCAAGAGAATAGAGGCATTTTCTGCCATGAGTGCACTTACCTGCAACTTCAGTCACCTTATGGGCCCCCCAAGAAATCAAGGAGGATGTCTTCTAGTGAATAGCTGTGCTGGGATCATTTCAGTTAAGGGAAGTTGTTCCAGCCTTGTGGGTTGAAAAAGTTATCTATTGGGAGATAAAGAAAACAAAACAAACAAACAAAAAATTAAAAGGGGTAAATCAGCTCCTTATACTAGTGTTTTTATACCACCAAGGTGTACATTTATATAACATCACAGAATACACATAAAGAAAGAGCAAAATACTCACGCAGTTGCTATTCCAGGATGTTTGTAATGGCAAGCTAGATTGTAAATTATTTCTTTGGAGGGCAGAAAGCACAGTGGAAATAATGTATATTATTCATAAAAATGATTGTCCTGTTCACTTGTATACCTTGGCAATTTATTCTGTAACTGCTTTTTACTTCCAAGAAATCACTAGCTAATGACATCTCAAACTTAAAAAAATACACTTATTCACAACCCTGCCCCTGAGGGAATTCCTGCGTGTTATCAGAAATTTTTCCAAAGATCATTAACAGATATTACAAACCAATTGAAACTGAGTATTTTCTTTGCAAATTACTTTTAACTTTAGAGCTATGGAAAAAAAGACATTGAGTGATTTAATTTACTTAATCTGTCTACGGATTGCAGCTATGTGCATATCCTGTGATTGCATTTCCAACAAAAAGCATATATAACTATCCCTAATAGGGATATTTTTCTAAATTATCGTACAAGATCAGCAAGATCTTTGCAGATATTAATGTTTACTTTTTCATTTAGAAAATTGCACTCAAAAAAGAAATGGCCATCTTTATCCTGTTGTTTTTTAGAAATAATGGCACACTATAATACTTATTTTACCTGCTATTTTAATTAAAACTCTGATAATCATCATATCCTTTGAGGGTATGTCCTACTGATTTTTCTGAAAAATCACCGTATTTTCATTAGGCTGTGAAGACAGTGTTTTAGAAACACCTTACACAGCAATGAGTATATCAAAAGAGATCCCCTATCTTGCACCAATCCAAAACAGCAAGCTAATCCAGCAGTGGAGAACTGGAGAGTGTATCTGATCCTGTACTTCATTGCCTTAAACTCCTCCCAGTGTCAGCACCACTCTTGCAGGAAGTATGAAAAATCTCTTCCCCCATGAATATTTAGCATGCAGCTTCCTACCTAAGGTTCCTTCTCTCTTCGCAGATAAGAGATAAGGGCTCGAAGCCCCTGAAGCTTGGGTGGAGTTTGAAGTTATTGCCTTTGAATGACAGTGAACACAGCTGCTGTACTTTGTGTACTGCTCAGTCCTGATCATGTGTTACATGTGCTTTACCAGGACACTCTTAGTAGACATATGGGTGAAGCAGTGGATAGTTTGAGGAGGTGAATCAGGATTAACTGCTGGGATGTTCAACTTAGGTGAGCTTGTGACCGATCAAGAGGCATAAGCAGAAAAATGGTTTTAGATGTCTTTTATCAAAAATGCAGGTGATAAAAAATGCAGAGGGTGCGTAGATTGGGAACCTGGACTTGGACTTCTATATCCCACATGAATCTCAGTCATCTCCTTTTGTGGCCTCGGGCCCAAAGATGGCTATTCAGAGAAGGACCCAGATTTTTCACAGCAAATAGGTGCATAAACATCTTGCTTTGAGTGGTGTGAGAAATATCCAGGAAGGGTGAGAGAGAATTTGCAGGTGGTAGCACTTTCCTTGGATAGCCTGCATCTTCCTATCAGCTGGGTCAGAGGTCTGCAACCAGTCTAAAAACCTCTCCATTCCCAGTTCATACTATTGAACTCTCTTGCTGCATTCCTTTCCTGGGTTACAACAGAAAGATTTCACAAGTAAAAGAATTTATTTTTTTCACAGTGCATCAAAATACATGGGGTCAGTTAAGCAAATTTCTAAATTCTGTCAAGAGCTGAAAAAATTACTTCCTGAGCTACCTGTAAATATTAAGAAACCATAAATCTTTACAAAGGTCCCATGCCATTAGCTTGGCAACTTGTTCCTGCCACCATCCTGTGGAGGTAGATAGGCATGAAAAAGAAGAGGAACTGGCTGCTACTGAGCAATTAATATCTGAACAGGTTTCTGGCCTGGTTTTAACCCACACTGCACTCAGATAAGTGGAAAGGGAGGATAGCATGCCCTTTTTCCCTGATAAAATTGCAGCTTCTCATTCCTGCCCTTCATTCACCCCCATGACCTGCTCAAGACACTTTTCTAGTCATGGTCCAAACCTCTAGTTTACAGCCATAGTAGCAGTGAGACTGTCAGTAGCTGTCTCTGTGAAATCCAACTGCTTTTCAGGATCCCCTGTTTTTAGATGTGTTTCCCTCACCCTTCTGCCACACACTTGCAACTGGCATTACAGTGTCAGATCAGATGGCACACATGGAAAGCCAGAACCCCAACACATTTGCTAGTGGCTTTTGCTTCTCTTAAAAGTGTAATGTCTTGTGCATATTCAGCTTCAGGGACCAGTCAGTTCAGAACTCCATCCTCCCTGTCTTCCCTCCCTGCCTTTCCCCTCCCAGGAGCCTTGTGTTGTTTGTGCTTTACTACAACCACCCTCCTGGTGCTCTTTTGCTTGGAGACTGGTGACAAAAGCCGCCAGAGCGTGCCTCTGTCAGGAGTGACCTGGACTTTCCACCTGCCAGCACTGGGCACTGTGCCATCAGCTGCCAAACTGGCACAGCTCCACTGGCTGCAGCAGCTGAGCGCTTCTGTTGTCACTCAACCCAGGACATGTCCACGGAGTCTGATAACACATCTGCTAACTAATGCCAGTTGTGACCATTGGTCAGATCCTCAACTGGGTTAAATTGAAACGGGTCCATTTAAGCCTGTGACAATTAGCAGCAGCTTAGAGCTGACACGACAGTTTTCTCTATAACATGAATTTATGTCTTGTTCAAAGGGAGTAAAACCCACCAACAAATTGCATAAAAACTACCAGATGATCGGAAAATGAAATGAGTGTTAGTAACTCCCAGCCCAGGACAAATTACAATGGTGGCAAAGAACTGATAGCCCTAGCTACGTTAACAACTCTCTGAGCTATCCAAGCTCTTTAAAATAAAAATAATTAGTAATAATAGATGTGCTTCTGGACACATTCACCTTTCTGTAAAGAAAGCCTAATGAGTATGTCTTTTAAAAAGCAGATTATCAGAAAATTTAAATGTGATTCTATTAACTTGTAAGCAGAGTGTTTTACATTTGAACAATAGAACAGATCAAATCTATTCTTGAATTCAGTTTTTAAGACTTGTAAAGCACCAGCAGTAAGTGAAAAAGAGCAGTTCAAGAATTTTCTTTGTATTTTGTTTCTGCCCTTTGTCAAAATTTTGTTTCAGTCAATACTTCCACCCTGTTAGGTTGTACCATGAGTTCTCTTAACAAGCAGAAGGTATTAAATCTTAAACAGAGGTAAGTAAGGTACTCCTGGAAGTAAAGCAAAAGTTTGATAGGTTCTGTCAGAAGGAGCTGCGGTTATTATTATAATTTATTATTTGTTAAGCACTGACAATGTGCTCAGTTCTGCTGATTAAGTTTTTCTGAGCAAGTTCTACTGATTATCTTCTGAGGACAACACACTGTACTACAAAGAAGATATGTGACAGCTATCAAGAATTTTGCTTTCAAGACTCACTTAGCAAAACAATTACATGCCAGTTATGCAGGTTTTATGGGAAAAAAGAGAGAAAATGCATAAAATGAGTAAATATCATGACTTTTGTGTTCACTAATTTTCCTACTCCAGATCTCTCACTTCAGCACTGTCTGACAATCTCAAAGTTACAGTGAGATTTGAAGAAGATCTAAAGCCCCATCCCTGCTTATATTCAGTTATAAGCATCACGTTATATTAGAGGCAAGCACGCAGGCTGTATTGTTAGAATCTGTCTTTGGATCTGGGACTCACTCCCCAGCAAGGGCAGAGGTGGCTGAATGGGGCCAGCCTGTGACAGACAAAAATCAGAATAACTCCAGACTCACACATTTCCTTCATGCCACAAAGCAGATCAGACAGAGCTAGCCCTTGCTCTACCCATAGGTGGTGATCAGACCTTACAAAGACATTTGGGGTGCAGGTGCCTCAGGGGAGCCTTCTGATCCTTGCTAGGCTCTCAGGGCTGTTTCTCTAACAGACCTATTGTTAAGTTTCTCCAGCCTGAGCTATAGGCACGTTTCTGCAGGGCATCTAGGAGCCAGGGATGTTGGGTTTCTGCTGGTCTAGAGGCGCTGCAGATATTCTATTCCTGTGAACTTTGTGCCTGTTTTACATCTACTTTAGTATGTAAAGAAATCACAGTTTCTTCCTCCACCTTTACCCTCAGATCATTTCTGTATAGTTTACCTCCAGGGTGGAAGATTCCCCAAAACAGGCATTTGATGGCAAAATAATGTCTATGCATCTGTGTATGCACAGCAAGGGACATAGCTGAGGACTGCTCTAAGAATCTCTGGCCAAATTTGCGTGTCAGGAGGGTTCCAAACAGTCATTGTCCCTTGCCCCAGCCCAGCAACACCTAGGCTTTCAAACCACAGCACTGCCAGGATTCCAGCTGTGCAGATGTTCTTAGAAGAAAAACTCCCTTTTGTCTGCTTCTATCCTTTAGCCTGCACACTTCCCTAAATCCTGCCAGCATGCTCTCTTTTTTTTTTTTTTGTGACTGACAGAGAGAAGTGAGTTCTTATATAAATCTTTTGTGTGAAGATCAAACTGCACGCATGTAGAACTGGTTTTTTTTTAGGGGAAAATCTGCCCTAAAATAATCATTCCGTGTTATCCTCACAAAGCGTCTGCACTACCTTTTAAAATGCATCCAAGGCCACCCTCAAGACCAGACCCAAGGCTGTCAGGTGGCAGGCTGCAGCTGAAGTCTCCATGCACGCAGGGAGGGCAGAGCGTGGGCAGCCCAGGGCAGGACTGGGGTCAGGGGCAATGCAGCTGGAAGGGACCGTAATCTGAGTTGCTCCTTGTAGACAATGTCAGCCTTTGTACTGATAGAAACTTGTGGGGCAACTCGGGAGCCGAGCTGGGTCATGTGAAAAAGGTGTTTCTTTACCTAGCCAGCTTGGACTCCTCAAGCATCCAGCTGGCAGACCCTGAGGTTTCAGTCAAATCTTGTAAGTTAACATTCATTTACTAATAGACCGAGGAGTAGTGGATTTGGTTGAGAAAACATAGCCTTTCATTCACAAACTCAGAAACCCTTGTAATGGAGAGGAGAATCAGCAAAAATGATCGACTGATAACAGTACTATTGGGAAATTCTTTTTTAAAAAAGAAAATACTGAAGAACATAGCCCCAAATGGCAGTACAACAGCAGTTTTAGGGTCAATTTCAGTGCTGCTTTGTGTTTCACTATTTACAATTTAATTACCAGCTAGAAAAATGATCAGGTATTAGGCATAGTGAAGCCCCCATGTGTGACACCAAACAGCAGTACAACTCACTGTAGCAGCTTATCTTTGGGAAGCCTCCCTCTCTCCCTTTTTCACTATTTCTCTGCATATTGCTCCCTTCTTATGTTCCAAATTTCTTTAAATACAATATAGTTAGTTTTACATTCAGCTCTAATTTTCCCAGAAGGGGCAGCCCTTAAAAAGCAGCACAAGTTCTTTTACTCAGGACCATAAAAATGGACTTGCACTCCAGAGCAGCCATCTAATAGACAGATGAACTAATTCCATAAATATAAAAGCATTCTACCTGTGCCCATCCCCCAGCAAAGCTTTTGCCAAAACTGGAACAAAACCCTAATCTAGCCTTTATTAAAGTGGAGAAAAATCAACTTCCTTTCACTCCCCCATTCATTTTCCACCACTGTGATTTTCTAAATTTCAGGCAGGCCTGTGACCAAGAGCTGCAGGGCCAAAAGTGGCTGGACATGCCATATTCCTGGCCCAAATGGAAGCAGGAAATACTAAACATCTTGCATGGAAGCCTGTTCTCATCAGGTTTATAGCCCAGCTTTTTTCATCAAAAGCAGTGAGGATAGTACACAGTTCAGAAATGCATCCAAGCATATGGGAGTCTCTCTACACTAATCCTCCTTTTGAGCTTCATCCAGCACTAAATCAGAGCCACACCGGAGAGAGAAATAATGCAATAACTTGTGGAAAATACACGGCTCCTCTCTGTTAGTGCATGGAAAATCAAACATGACTCACTTTCCTCCTTAAAATTGTTGGAGGAATATTAACAGCATAAAGCATGACAGAGACTGGAAAAGAACAAAAGTCAGATACCTTTTAAACTTCCCTGCCCTGGAACTGTGCATCCCCATGCACCATAGGCTACATGTGCAGGGCAGTCTTTGCTGGGACAGCACCAGCAACCTTGAAAGAGTAACACAATAATGACACAGGACAAAACTCACCCAAGAGGGTGAGAAAACACCTTTTTGCAGAGTTAAGCTGCACCATGCTCACAGCATTGCAACTGCAGCCACCACTTCAAGAGGTCCCTTTAGAGCATTGCTGCTGGAATTCTGGGGAAGAAGGGCTATACAATCTTATTTTCCCAGACAGAATACAGGGCCCTCTGAGAAAGGGCTTTGCTGAGCTCATCCAAGGACAAGAGGACACACTATGGCTGCAGCCAGAGTATGGCTGCACCAGGTCCAAAGAGCATGCTGTCAGTGCTGCCTCGCACGTGGGAGCAGAACGGGCAGAGTGGTGACACCCCACTCTCCACCACAGCCTCTGGCCTCACCTACTGAAAGCAAAAACAACAGAAAAAAGCCATAAGAGGAGTTCTACAGCAACTTCTTGAGATGCTGCAGCACAGGGAAGCACAGGCTTGAGCCCTTCATTCGTTTTTCTGTGTGTCAAAAGTAAAAAAATTCAAAGTACAACCCTGATCCATAGGCTCCAAATGCCATTCTCGGGACCTCAGGCAGGTGACAGAAAGAAAGGTTTTTAACAGAGCTTGCTTCAGGAATGCTGATGTGTTAGGGAGCTGAAAAAGAGCTGTCAGCTGACAAAATGACGTGGGTAGTTAAGGATACAAGTTAGGAGAGGGATTGGCTATGTAATTAGCAAAAGGAAAAATAAATGCAGTTCCAAACACACAAGCAGGTACACGTGCAGAGCCAACTAAGAACTTGTAAACAGCTTATTGTTTCCATACATAAGAACTTGCAAACACTCTATTGTTTCCATAAAAAAAATCTTCAAACTAGGATTTTCTTGATCACATTTATTGCCTTCTCCTGATTAAAACAGAGATATTTTTTTTTCTTGCCCC
>VYXD01013509.1:323577-341434 GCA_013397195.1 Hylia prasina
TTTTTTCCTTCTCCTGATAAAAAAAAAAATTTTTTTTTTTCTTCCCCCCCCCCCCCCGCAAAAGAAAGAAATCAGTATTTGACTTCCAGTCCTTGAAAATTATTGACCAGAATCTTGTTTGGCATAACTCAGCCTCACTATGGCAGAATGATAGTTACCACAGAACTATAGAATCACAGAATTGTTTAGGTTGGAATGGACTTCAAAGATCATCTTCAAAGCCCAACCCCTCTGCCACGTGCAGGAACAGCTCCCACTTTTCACATCAGGTTGCTCAAAGTCCCATCTAACTCGGCCTTAAACAATTCCAGGGATGGGGTATCCACAGCTTCTCTGGACAGCCTGTTCCAGTGCCTCACCAGCTTCTTTCTAATAGCTAGTCTAAACATACCCTCTCTCGGTTTAAAACTAAATTGCCATGTACAAAGCAGAGCATCTTTACCGAAGCTTAAGATTTTCTCCCATATGCTGTTTCTTTAGAACAACTTGTCTTCCTCTTTTTCTTTTTTTTTTCTTTTTTTTTTTTCACAATATGCATCTGGTTTAAGGTGACTTTTTCTTTCCCAGCATATGGAGCTGAATGATTATGATGATTTTGATTTATTTTAAATCACAGCCTATTAAATGGAAAAATAAATGCTAATATGTTGATATGGTTTACTTCTGA
Source organism: Hylia prasina (assembly GCA_013397195.1). Taxonomy (NCBI): domain Eukaryota; kingdom Metazoa; phylum Chordata; class Aves; order Passeriformes; family Sylviidae; genus Hylia; species Hylia prasina. The sequence goes on from VYXD01013509.1 coordinate 324,245, forward strand.
ATGAACTATTGATATGAATGAGTAATTTCTTCTATCATAATTACTCTTTATTAAATAAATATATTTTGAATTAGAGATCCTTAATTAAGAAATCACATTTTTGTCTGAAAATTGTTTCCCTGATGCATAGCATAAGAAATACCTTACATTATTCTATGGATAAGAAAAAAAAGGCTGGTGAAATTATTCTATTTTTTATCTTTTCCTTTGCTCTGTGAATTTGGCAGTGCTTTGTGCATATTCCCTTTCACTGCTTCTCTCCTCTAATCAGTTAAGTGAGGCTCTTTCCCCTCTGTTGTTTGTGTGGATCTGTCACATAGCACCTAGAGACAGAAAAAAAACATTTTAAATAGGAAAATGCAAAACATAAAAACTAAAGGATTGAGGATCAGATACCTGAAACTCCTCTCAACATTTTCTTTCAAGCTGAGCACGTTTCAGATTAATGGTGGCTCTTTAACATAAATAATGATCTAATGAAATAAATATGAAATTGAAAGAATCATAAAAAGAATTTTACATTTAAGAATGCCATCTGTGTAACACTTAGCCTAACAATGAAATCATTTCAGTGCCAAAACAGCTCACTCTGCTTCCAGCACAAGTTATAGGAGAGGGTAATGGCTTTGCAAAATGGCATAAAAGTCTGAGTTCAATCACAGAAAAAACACCTGGGTTCAAACTCACTTCTCTGCTTCACACAGACAATGGATCTCACACGTGAGTTTCGAACCCATCCCTACTAACGTTTCCACCTCGAGTCATCACGAATTTTTCACAAAGCTGATGAGTTTTATTGCAAAGAAATTTAGATATCAGAGGAGAAGATTTTGTGGGTCAGTGTCAGAGGATCTTGCAACAACTATTACACTGATTCTCTGCTTTCCAGCTGTGGAATCCAGAGTCAGTACTGTCTGACTAAAATGTACAGGACTCAGAAACAAGACCCTGTTTAAGTGTAGCTGTAGGAAGAAAAACTCCCTTATAATGCACGTAGGAGTTAACACCAGACCAACTATCAGTTTTTAGGGCCAGTGTCCTAAGCTACAGGTCTGTCTGGGCATGCACTAAGAAGCTCCATGTCACAGAGTGGAGATGCTGTTTTTGTGAACAGGGAAGCCAAGTGCTTGCCATGTGCAAGGCGGCGCAGCAGAGCCATGCAGAGCACAATGGAGATTGTTTGTTTATACCAGCCAAAGAGAAGGGAACATATTTGTTTTGAGTGAGCTGTGTTAGAATACATATTGTTGTATATGCCCAGGCCTCATTACACCATGCTAGTCTTCAATATGGATCAGATCCTAAAACTGCTCGACATACTGAAATAAATGTGAGTTCTACCCACAGAACATCTCCAGACTTAGGCCTCATGTCTGTCAATGTCATCTCAAAAAAACAAATGTTCAAAGAAGAAAAACAACAAAAGTATCTTAGAGACTGTGGAGGATGCTCACGTGTGGTAGATGCCATTCAAGGGTATGCTAGGGAAATACTTGGAGAGAGAGAAATCCACATACCAAGACTGGAGAAAAGAGTGGGCCTGAAAAAAAGGAGAGAGAATTAAGTTTCACTGAAAGAAATATTTTTTACTTGTATTTCAGAAGTTATTCTGAAAGCAAAAGGAAATTCTTCCTTCACATCAGCAATGAGGCCACACTAACATCTCCTCAGGCAAAGGTGGACACAGCTCAAATTTTGCTTAAAGATATAATCGTGAGGGCATTCACAGAGGAAGAGTTAAAGTGCTGTTCAATAAACAACCTGAAGTGCTGTATGCTGTATTCATATAAGGAAAGGTATGAGCCAAGGGAGAGAGATGTTCAGCTACAATCAAAGAGGATCTAAGCCTAACTGAGCGCTCACATGACAGTTGGGATCATTTCGGATCCCTTCCAATGAAGATAAAATAGCATCAAAAGCAGAGAGGTTTTTTTCTTTCTTTTAAGGATGAAAACACAACATCATTAGTCAAATTTACTCTGAACTTCCACCTCCTCATGTTGATTTGTACTCAGGTTCAGTAAACATATCTTTCCATCAAGGTAAATAAATGTAAAAGCCCATCAGTAACTTAATTGCTTAACGATGGATGCAGTGTGGGGTGTAACACACATTCTGACTATACTGTTAATGTTAACGACCTCTCAAAAACACCTATTATACAGCTTGGCAGTAAAAAAAAATCTGTTCCTTCTTGAAAATCTGCTTATAAAATTTTCCTGGTGTTGGGGAGGGGGTGAAAACCTCTGAAGACAATTTTTGAGGTGGACTAGTGTAAAACAGAGTTTATTCATTTGAGATGCCATCCTTTGTGGGCCCGCATGGCCCAGGGAAATTAGGCTCGAGAGAACTGGGGAGTCCACAGTGAGGCCAAAAGCTACACAGCCTGGAGAAAACATCTCCAAATTAAAATGTCCATGGTCCTGAGTGGGACCATTTGCTGGGAGGGGTGGAGGGCTCAGTTCACAGATGCCAGGCAGGAGCCTGATCTTGCATGCATAGCACACACCTAGGGACATCTGGGAATGTGCCCTCCTCCTTTGTCCTTGCACACCTAGAGCCCTGGATTGAGGACCCATGGGAGAAAGCAGTAGTTCCCATCAAAACCAAGCAATTTAATAGAGGTGAAGGCAAAATCAACTCTCCAGTGAGAGAACAGTGAGGGAGGAGAGTATGCCAAGCATCTGAGAGTGAAATCTGGCTCACGGTGGGCAGGCAGGCACAGTGCAGAGGCACAGCTGCCAGCCTGACATGATGGATCAGAAAAGCTACTAAGGAGCTGTGAGAGTCCAGGCAATTGAAACAAAGCAAAACATGAAAAGGCAATAGGTCAGACTTTCTTTGCAATCTATCAATTAAGCAAGCATCCACTTCCAAAGGAGTATGATGTCCTAAGCAGTAGACATCCCAGTATGTGATTGCTACTGTGATGGAGGGACAGGTTTACCAAAAGGAATTAATAATAATAATTACTAGTAGTGTTAATAATTTCGTTGAAGTTGTTCTTTAGTGAACCCCTCTGAGGAAATAACGTGGTTGGGCATTTTGGCTTAATTCTATAGTCCCATACCAGCTTTACTCAGCCTGTTGGAAAACAAAGGTGTGTTCAAATCTGTCCATTACATGGGAGGCTTGTGCCAAAATCTTGCCCTCCTTCAGTTAGGCGCCAGTGGTGAGTGGCCGCAGCATTGGCTTCAGCTGCTATCTCCAAAACCATGAAGCTTTCAGAAACATTCATTTCTGCTGGCATCACTCAACAGCTTATTGTTAGGATTTGTTCTCATTGGCATGCATGAACAGAGACTGATGTACAGGGTGATCCAGAGTGACAGCCTTCAGCCCCAAAAGTGGATACCTGCTTCCCTTAGAGTCCAGGGACTCACACTTGACTCAGAAGGATATATGCAAAAATTATCTTACCTCTCTCATTTGCTCCTGTTAAAGCTAAGTGTGTTCAGCCAAATTAGCAATCAGGCAAACTGTGCATGCAGAAATCTGCACTTGTACAAACTGTGCATTTTTTTCATAACATTCCAAGATTAAATATCTTGACAAAAGATGAAAACCCTTTAACAAATCTGCCCCTAGAGAAAAGTAACATTTTTTATTCCATTTACTGTCAAACAACATATAGTTGAACACAGTCCTATAGGTTGATTTGTTGCTTTAAATAATGTCACTAACATCCAGATATCAATGTGATGGTGCAGAAAAAAGAGTTCATATTGAGCTAGATTCAATTACAGACCCAGAAATTGAAATTAAGTCTGATGCTACATGCTTAATTCATGTTTGTGTGACTGAGAAAGGGAGTATCTGGTTTACCTTGAATTTCCTGCCTTAGTGTGGTGAAAACATGACCCATCACATTAATTAAAAAATAGTTTTCAAATGTAACTTAAGTGGTATTGCACTGGCAGGAGGAGACAAACACCTTTTTGTCCTTGACATGTTATGTGATATAAAGGAAGCTGTTCAATAGCTTTTTCCTCAATTCCAAGGTAGGTCTCACAATTCTCACTGAAGAACAGGAAAAAAGGTATGATGACATCTCACAATGAAAAGCCAAAGACTGTGCTTTACTTAAAAAAAAAAAAAAATTAAACATTTATTCCTCAAAACCCATAACCCTCTCCTAACCATACGTGTTAAATAGGTGCCTATAGGTAGTTATCACACATTTTATGCAGGTGTATATTTATCTAATTTGAGCATTATACCCGGTTTGGTATTTTCACATTTAATACTCCAAAATACCATATAGCAATGGACTTTCAACCAGCACACATTTGACTACTGATTTCACATATGCGGCTGGGACTAACTTTTCTCCTAATATGGTGATGGCACAGGCACTATTTAAATGATTCCTGAGCCATGTAAATATACACCAGATGTATCTTTTGTAAATGTTACATTTTTCAACATCTCAGCATTTGTGAATAGTTGAAAGCCGTGCCAGCCATGCTTTGATGGGGCACAGAAACGTACCGCATTCAAAGAAATGGCACACCATCGCAACAGTCAAAATTACAAGTGCTGTCAAAAAGCTACATTTTTGCTTTATTGATTAGCACCAGGTAATACAGTGCTTCACATCCTACCTTCATACATGCCTGTTTCAGCTGCCGATGTTTCCCTGCACATGGGTGACACAGAGAGGGATAGGAGCTTCCAGGGATGGGGAAGGAGAAAGGCAGAGAGGCCTGGACAGCCACATGTGTCCGTCACCTCAGCCACTTATGATGGCCCGAGGTGGAGGCAGAAGGGAAACCGGAGCTGCTACTCCCACAGCCCCCCAAAAACCCTTGTGCCACGGTCACAACCCAGTGCCACGAGGATGTGCCCACCATCCCAGAGCTGGGGAGGGAACAAAGCTCACCTTTCCCACAGGTACTGGTGCGGTTTGAAGCTAGGATACATTTTCCTGTAGCTCAAGGCTGCTGCTGCTTAGTCCTCCCTTGTTGCAGAGGTAACTCAGCACCAGTGAGAGGTATCTCCCATTAGGGACCTCTCCGTGAGCACAGGTGTAAGAAGAAGCCAACTCCTGGGCTTTTCCAGACCTCTCTTTTGCCCTAAGCTTTTCCTGAATGTCCTGTGTCATTGTAGAAATCTCACAGAAGAACCAGGAGCAGTTGTGTAACAGGTTATGGGAAACATGCTCTCTGCACCTTCTACCTCCTGACACTTGCCCTACACATGACCACCATATTCAAACTGCCCTCGTGGTCTCCCTGTTAGCACCAGGCAGCAAAAGGAGCTGTCAGAAATCAGCCATCACATTTGCCTAAAAATGCACATTTTTGTAGGATTTGTCCCCCAACTCTCCCACAGATAAGAAGAAAGACCTTTATAATACTGCACAATTACTCTTATTTGCAAGACAGAGTGCTTTTGCTCAGTGAATTTTGTGCTGGAATTGCACCATGAGACTCAGTTCAGCAAATCAGCTAAAATCAGAGCTAGGTGACACAGGACAATAAACTTAGAGGGAATGGACTAGACATAATGCCCCACTACAAGTATTATTTCCAAGTTCACAGGCTTGCAAATTAAAATGTCCCTGGATCACTGCCATAAAAAAGAACATTAAAAATCAGGGGAAGAGGTCTGGGCATCTGTTAGAAGCATCTAATATATACCAAATGTGTGTGCTGAGCTTCTTAGATATATGCATTGCTGAAATATAGCCTACGATTAATGTAAAAGCAGAAATATTTTAATTGTATTTTCCCATTTGATATTCAAATGAAAAAAATATATCTTATTAAACACAACACTTGGCTTTGCTATTTTAATAAAAAATAAGTTGTTGAGAAAAAGAAAAGCAAAACTACTGATTCCTTTCCTTATGATGATCAAATGAGCCTTTCATGTTTGTATCTTATACTTCACTTTTTAGCATTTTGAGGCAAATAGCAGATATCAAAACTTAGTAAATAATCAAAGACTTATTCAGTTTTCCAAACTGTCATGCTGCTTATCTTGTAATAACTGATCTCTTAGGTAGCATAAGCTATTTAATTGCTACTGAAGATTATTTGAATGAAAAAAGAGACGACATTCTCCCTTACCCCTCAAAAAGACAAAACTATATTCTTCAAAAAGACACATACCGACAGATAGATTCTGATCTCTTCTACACATGCATAAGTGCAGTAGCTAATTTTACAAGATTTGATAGTAGCTGTGTATCTGAGATTACACCCTGTCCTCCAAACTGCACATTCCACATGGAAAATGACTTAATTTGGAAATAAATTTTGTTGCTGATAAATCCAGACTCTCAAGTCTCTGGGCATCCAAAGAATCAAACGTATTAAATTGTTGTAAAAAAACAGCTCTTGCATTTTAAAGGGACTTTTTACAGTGTTGGCAAAGTGCGTATTCATGTATCCCCCCTGACATGATAGACTGTAATGGCTCCAGTCTGTCATGTCAACCATCTGCATATTAAACAGTCCCTAAGTACACATTGACACAGCAGACCCTAATAGCTCTGAAGCCGTAACAATCTATTGAGTCAATAATATGCATGTTAAAGAGCATCTCCTGTGCTTCCATCAATATCTTTTATCTTTTCCTTAATTTCTATCTTCTTCCTATATGTATATTCAGAGTTAAAGTTTTAGGAACCTTTATCCTTTAATGCGCTGCCACAGATGTGAAACATGTGGCATAGAGAGGCACACGCAGTAGCAAAATCCTTCCCTAGTATTGGGGCCAGACCTTAAAATAAGAACTGTAATATTTTTACACTGACAGCACACATTCTTACAGATAAGGTGGAAATAGTCCCTCTTTTCTGCTAGGCTGGACCAGTAACAGTGAAAAGCCCGGGGAAAGCTCCTGGTGATTTCACGGGCTTTGGATGGAGCCCAGTGTGATGATACTCATTTCCTATTATGCATTTCCTTCTAATTAAATGAAATAGGTCACAGGGGGAAAATGAAACAAAAGACAAATGTATTTACTTACAGTAATATCAACCCCCCAAAAACGGCAATCAAAAACAAGAGAAAAATAATACAAAACATACTGTCTCTTCATTAACTTGAAATGATGTGTGTTACCACAGTCTTAATTCATTCCTGCGTGATCTTGGGATCTTTTATACCATAGAAGAGGGAGACTGTTATTTAAGCATAAGAAAATGGAGACTTAACTTTTTTTGTCTAAATAACCGGAGAGAAAAATTCCAATTTTCTTTTGCTCAACTTCACATCACCATGCTGCAATCCTCTCGCTCCCTGATCACAGGACTTTTCCATCTTCTTCCAATCTTCTTGCTCTCTGCAGGTATCACAATTTGGCTTACACAAAGTGAAACCAAAGTCCAATTTGTGTTACCAAAATGTAGACCCGAGGATAGGGAGGTCACTTGACCCTATCAGCAGATCTTAGCTGTCCTAAATTCCCTTCTCCTTTCCATTAATTTGATACCGATGTATCTTTGATGCACATAAGGATATATTCCAGCATATTCTTGATTAACTTTCACTCCAGTGAGGGCAGAAGCATGGTACTCTCCCTCTTGCTTTCCAGGAGTGTGTGGTTCATCCTACCCCTGCCTTACACCATTCCATGTCCCCAAGGCGCACCAGACCAGATCATCTACTTCTGCGCTTCATTCAACATAGCATTCCCTAACTGCATGAGGAGCTCTAAAGGCACCTGCCTTCTATTAAGTCCTTGGTAACATCTCACAGCCAGCAGGCTTTTTTTCCAATGCAATGGCAGGGAAGTGGATCAGATGCCCACATGCATGCCCAGGGATTTGCCCAGCCATGAGGCAGGTTCTCAAAACCTCATACTAGTGCATAAACTTCATCTTATATGTGTTGCCTATCTACTGTGTGTCTTATTAGGACAGGACTTTCTAAACTATGGATAACACAGTATTCTAAGCCACAGTAGTCACCATTTGACCTTTTTCACTGAAGATCTAGCAAGCAGATTTTGTTTTGGGCAGGATATGTTTTTTTTCCTACATGAAAAAAAAAAGCTATTTAAAAAAACCTAAACAAATAAACAAAACCTAAAGAATGGGTGCCATTAAAAAAAAAAAAAAAAGTCACTGAAAGGTCTGCTATGTTGCCTGTATTTCCTTTAGCTGAGGAAGGCAGCCCCATTGTAGCTCTGGAAGTGCTTGTTCCTGACAGAAATGGTTCACTGTCAACTGCTTTCAGTGATGTTGCAGTTCATCACCAAATTATAGATGAAGCGCAGTCCTCTCTCTACAATATTATGGGTACAGCCATGTCCATTTGAGGAAAACAGGTCCTCTCTGGGCCTTCTACAGGAGCTCTCTTGCTATTCACTCTGGTACTTGCTGTGTAGCAACCCAACAGCCCCAACCAGTCCAGCCCTAGTGAAGGTAGAAACATCCCACAGCAACCACACAGCAGGTCTGGATCATTTATAACATCCCTTGCTCCTCTGGCACTTTTGTTTGTGCCTGATGAGCCTTGTAGGCTTCCCAGAACTTAACAGAATTACCAGGCAATAGCAAAGAGGGGCAGGAGGAGGGCTGCTGGCCTCACAGCCAGAGTCCTTAAACAAAAATCCTCTGCACCTTGGGTTACTAGTGGGTCACACTCACTCTGGATGGCCGGTGTTTCTGGAAATTGTTCGACTGATTTAAGTGGATAGGTCGTCCAGTCCAAGTTCATGGAGTTAGAGCAACCGATACCTGCCACCAAGCGAAAGAAGAGCCACCAGCCTTGGTCCGTAAATGAGATAGGTAAGGGAGATGAAGGGACAGCAAGTGGAAGAAACATAATGCTGTAGGTGAAGTGCTCCATGCTCCCCCAGCAATCTTCTTGTGTGTGCCACAAATGTAAGGTGGGCTTGCTTCCTGCTGCCTTGTCCCCCTCCTGCACAGCCTGTTCCATGCCTAGCTGCAGCTGAGCCTACCCCAGGCTGTCCTGACCCTGAACGGAAAAATTCCCAATTACTTCAGTGAAGAGGGTTCCGTATCCTCAGGCAAATGCAGGAGAGCAGAATTTGGGTAGGGCTATGATTTCACTGCCTGTGTGCATAGGACGTCTCCTTTCCTACACAGAGGAAAGCTGGCCACTCTTCCCACTTTTTTTGGTTCTCAGTGTTCATCACTGCACCTGGAGTTATCTCCCATTTACCAAGGAGTTGATTTAAGTGTCTGACTCAGTCACATATGTTTGGCTCCCTTATTCAGAGTAAGATTTGGCCTACTAGCTGTGAAAACAGCTTATATCACATGTGCTGCAAAGCCTAGCCAGAACAGGCTGAATAAAGGATGAAGTTTAATCATGGAAATGTTGACCTACAAATAGAGAACAAAATGTTAAACCACATGGTATAGGGTGCTGCACGCCCCAAATATCAAGGAGAGGAAAGAAGAATTGAACACATTTGGAAAGTAAAGCTTACTGTTTGGGGTTTGGTTGTTGTTTTTTTTTTTTTTTTACTTTTTCTTTCTGCATATTCAGAGAGTCAGACCCACACTGTTCCCGCTCGCGATGACACCCTAGCATCCGAAGAACAACATGACACCCACCACAAAATGCTGCTGTTGGCTGGCGCTGTCTAAAGCAGCAAGGTTTGGGGAGGGAGGTGAGACTGCCAAAGGCAGGCAAATGGGGTGTCACAAAGAGTGGGACCTGGCCGTCAGCATGACTCCAGTCTACAGGACCTGTACAAACTGGGGAGAGGTAAATTTGACATGGATTAAGACCCCTTTCTTCCTGTGTCCTTGAAGACTAGTCCTGGCTTACCTCCTGCAAGTGAGGAGTGGGGGGATGTTGTCATTATTTACATGCCATCTTTCAGTTGGGACACCCTCACCTTTGTGTTTTTCACACAAAGAGCAGTGGTTTTGGCAGACGGTCCATTTCCATTTTTAATCACAGCCATCAGACAAACAATATGTCTCACATGATGGGAAAACTTTCTCATAGGCTTTATTTGACGTAATTTTGGGTGTTGCAAAGGACAAAGAATAATTTTTTTAATCGATCATCTTGCTTTCAATAACTCGCCGGCTTTCTCTTTAGGTACACTACATTTTACACAAATGTGGTTAACAGCAGCCGGCCAGGCCTTACTGACTGACAACTGTTCTTTACAGGATTTCTATGTGCCAAGGAGCTGGACAGTAATATCCATTTGGTATTCATGGAAAGTACTTGCAGAACAATAATGACAATAATTGCTTCTGATTCTTGTGTTTACAACACTGCCAAAGTATCATTAGAGCCTTATTTATAGATAATAATGCTTATTAATCACACATATTTGAATTTTGGAATGTATTAGATTAATATTTTTTGTAACTTGGTTCTGTACTAATGCTATGAAAAGCACTTTCTGAATGCAGCCCACTGGGAAGTGCTTGCCTGGGTAAAGAAAAAGCATCCAAGCCATCTGCAGGTGAGGGACAAAGGCCATACCTCTTCCTCAGCAGGCAAACACCAAAGCCGGACACTCCAGTTCCAAAAGCAGCTCCTTTGGATTAAAATCAGGGGCAGACGCCTGAAAAAAAATACCGTGAAAGGTGTGATAGTCGTGTTGTTCTTGAGCTTGTTTTTTGATGCTCTATGAAAAGGTTTGTTTTTGACTGCTTTATAAAGAAACTGGGTTTGGAAGGTGAGGAATAGATCCATCTATCATCTCACTCTCTAACAGCCCACTCTACCCCACGGGTGAGTTTAGCCTGGACCTCAGGATTCCTTATCAGTCAAGGGGTTGGCAATGAGAAATATACTGCAAAAACACTCCTAATTTTGGTTATTAAATAATTCCAGCTTTTCTATATCGACATCTTCTACAATTCAAGAAATAGCATGATAGAAGGAAAATAGGTTTTTTAAAAAGACACTTACAACAAGTGAAAGTGCACCCAAATCTAAATACCAACTGCCCTATATTCATATCCTCCTTTGTTTCCCTGTAGCCCATTACAACGGTGAAAAATACACCAAAGCAACTGCAGTACCAAACTCTCCCATTTTTAGTGTATGACCAGCTCCATAAATTTGTGTTTAAATAAATGAAGTCCAGAATGATGTAGAATGTTGTATTATTATTATTATTAATACTTTTTTGAGGTAGTTCTTCCAGCAAATTTACAGAGGCTCTGTCAATTTAGAGATGACATTTCCATTTGTTTGGTTGGGTTTTTTCCTTTTTACCCACTGCTGCTGTAATGTAACTAACACCAAAAAGTAAAAAAACTGGGAAGGGGGGGAGCAGATGTTGTATTTTATTCTGTATGTTCATTTTGTGGTTTTTTATGGTGCTCCCTACACAGTGAGGATAACCTGTTGCTAAGTGTCACAGCCCCATTGTCTCCAGGGATCTTTTACAGTGGCAGGAAAAAAAAAAAAAAAAAAAAAAAAGGAAAGAATTAAAATGCAGAAGCTTTAAATTGTGAAGAACCCTTTTGGCTTTACTGCAGCTCACCCAAGCTGCCCCTAGCTGATATGTTTTAACAGACAAAATTACAAAGTGATGTTGCCCCTTTAAAATGTTTCACCTATTAATATTCCAGTGCGCTTTGCTTACTGTGTTTAGAAAATGACAGTATTGAGGTTTCTCAGGAATTTCAAACCTATCAAGACTGTCAGGGCTGACCACAGCCCAATTGTTTCTAAATGAAGACAGGATTTAAAATTTTAAAAATCCTAATAGAGAGATTAAAGATGAAACCAAAGCACAAAGTTGGTGTTGGGATGTGGAGGGAAGCCCCGTCCTAATGGGTTCCACACAACAAAGTGGTGCACCCCTCCCATCCCAGAGACCACAGCTCCTGCTGGGGGCCGTGGGGCCAGCATGTCCTGGGCATTGCCAGGAGGAGGGTCATGGTTTCAACCACCACTTGCAGACAAAGGAATTATTCCCCAAGTGTGGGCACAGGGGGTGCACAGAGCTTTGGATTGGGCTCCTTTCACAGTTGAAGCTCAATACCATCCAGCCAAAACTGATTCCAAAACTTGACAGTGCTGCACTAAGGGGACTTTGATCAATAACTAGTCATGGGTTTTGGTTTTTCTGCTAGTCCTCTTCTGTAAAGAAAGCCCATAGCCCCAGGTGCACACAACCTGCTACAGCATTTGCTGGCACAGAAGCGTGTACTCTCCTCTCCCCAGCCATTCGTGGCTCCTTGAAAAGTTTCCTATATTTTCCTTAGCTTTCAGAGTGTTGCAGTGCAAAAAGCTGTCCCTCTAACAGGTGTTTGAAATCTGCACCTTATTCTTTCCTAATAGTAATAAAAATAGCTGAAAGAGTTCAGTACAAGGATCCTAATTTCAAAAAGGCAGGTCAGCAGCATATAAAATCGTAATTCACCCTCTGCAGATTAGAGACTTCTTATTTTCTTAACTGAGTAGTGAACAATAATTTCTATTGTTTCTGACTTTTTTTTTTTTTGCAGGGCAATAGTGGTTTAATAATTTTTTCTACCTCTTAGAAGAAAATGGCAAAGCAAATAGTTATCACATGGGGAAAGGTACGTTTGCATTTTTTATACGTATGGTTAAACTCACACAAAGATAAAAACAGACATTTCCCGCTATAGAATTTTACCATTTATTATAAACAGAGATACGCAAGTCAGATTTCCATGTCGACACTTGACTTTCGAAAGAAAAATGGGCATTTTTTTAATACTGAGTTTTCACAGTTCTGACTCAGGTCCAATGAAAGAGTAAATGCCTAATGCCCTTGAAAAATAGTCACTTTCCTACAGTATCCCTTTTCTGTGTCTATAGGAATCTCCAGCATGAAAAAGCGGTCCCTCTTGCACAAAATAAGTAGATGACCCTATAAACACTGTTCACATGCACCAGAAATTCCAGCATCAGCTAGGGTATGCAAAATCAAGTCTCAAGCAAAACCCAAGCAAACAAGCAGCAAAATCACCCTCCTAACATCAAGTGCAGTTACTACAAGTTCCATTTTTGGATATGTGATATGGGATAGGAAAATCAAGACAGAAAAGTTTTGACTGGCTTGTCAAAAAACATATCTCAGTGGTCACAAATTATTAAAAAGGAAAATTCAACTGGAAAAGTTCTAAACATAGAGGAAGCTTCATAAGTGTCCTTTTGTAATATCATTCTATTTGCTATGTTTCTCACTAGGACAATATTACTCTGCTTGTATTTAATACTGTGTTTATTGTCAAATAATTCTTCTTTTTGTTATTGGATTGCCTGCTTATTGTGTATTTATTCCTCCAGATACGTATCATGAACATTTTTCTTCCTTAGTTTTATATCATATATAACTGCTAAAGCCTGGAATTTGTAGCTTCCCATTGCCTTCATAGAACTGTAAGACAAAAGGAGGAATAAAAGTAAAAACATACCTTTTCATCAAGTAGCCTGCTAACCAAAGGAGAAAAAATAAGCTTTGTGTATTTCTAAATAGTCCTCCAGGAGTCTTATACTTGTACTATGTGCTACATATCGTATGGTTTCTCCCCCTGTTATGACATCTCTGATTACTTAAAAAAAAACTCTCAAAAATGTTGAGGTACAAACCTTTGTATGGAATACTTTTAGTACGCTTTTTATTCTGACAAGATTAATAATTATCCTATAAGCATGACACAGTGTTTTATTTTTTTTTCTACTATGAGTTAGGATTGTGCACATAAATGTGGAAAGAAAGGTTATTTCACAGCAGAGAAATGCATATTTAAACAAACTGTGATTAAATGGTAAAGCTGCTTAAAAAGGAAAAGCATGGGGTTTTTCTCATCAAAGTTTTTCTGAATTTAAAATACCCATAGTGAGTTTCCAAAGGACACTGGGCATTTGTAATGAAAACACAAGCTACTGAAATTACTGGGAGATAATTAAGAGAGCCATTGCAAATGTCCCAGAGCTTTAGCCAAAACTGGACAGAAAAAGATCCACTTGTAAAGCAAGTGACAACTGTGTCCGCTCCCCACCATCACCACCCTGTCTGTGGCACCTGCAACTAACTCACAGCAGGAGCAACTGGCTTTGTGGGAACCAGTCTATGGAACAACCAGACTTCTGCTGTCCTTCAGTAAGAAACCTCACAAAGTGCTGACAGTCCTCATGGCAGCCCTAAGTCTTTTCCAGAACACACAACTGCTCTTTCCACTAAACTCATACACATCCAGCACTTCCCATTGATGCAAAGACATGGGCATGGGAGTTTTTTTGATTGTTCAAAATGCCCAGTAATATATGCCCTATGTATCAGTATGTAGTGACCACAAACATTGCTGGCTGATTCACCAGTCCAAGTGCCTAGGATGTAACCCTTAGATGGCTGAGGCATAAGGGTAAGATCAAGGTGGCCCTCAGACCTAACTCCATTCACATCAAATAAAAGCAAAAATAATCTCTCCACTGATATTAAGGTCTAATAGAAAAACTTCAGGGAGCAGAATGAGAGCTAGATCCTGCTCATTCCAATCAAACAAAACTCCACGTGGCTTCAATGACTGGGACAAGCAAGATTTGGCCCATCCTGAGCAGCACAGGTTTGGCTTCCAGAGGCTGAGCTGTACCTTCTCGATGGAGAAGGACAGTGAAATATTGGAGCCAATAGACCTTGAACTAAGGAGAAAACCAAGGGTAACACCCTGTCCGCAATTAAACGGATGGCAAGGCAAGCAGTGGCACCCAATTTGCCCCTGAGCTTTAGTGCTGGGCTTCAACCATGGTACAGTCTGTCTACTAACTTTACTTGAAGGAGTAATTTTAAAATAATTTAATGCCATGTGCCAGAAGGCTCACTTTTTCACAACATTAAACTGAATCATATCAACTCCCGTTCTAAATATAAAATATGATTGCATTACTTGACTTCATACTTTTTATAAAGGTCCCATTGTGGTGGGGTTTCACAAGGTATAAAAGCCCATGCAGGTATTTTGGGCCATATCAGTCCATTTCATCTAATTAATCATACACTTAAAAATGTTTTTCTTGTATCATAGTAGAAAAAAATAAAAAAGTGTTCTTTTTTATCATTTCCAAAATTAAATTCATACTCCATAATGACTCTATTTCATGTGCAAAATAACAAGCCATGCTTACATACCTGACTTCCCTTCTTTAGAGAGTTGCTTCATTTGTAAAATGTTGCATATAAGATTAGAACCTAAAATGAATTACTTGGTTTTTCTTGATATGAAATCTTGTTTAAGTTCACAGCAATTTTAAATAAGATACATTTAAAATATTAATATTTCCCATATATTATTCACTAACTTTCAGGTTTCATCTCAAGTTAGTGGCACTTCATATTTCAAAGGAAGAACTGTTTCTCTTTTTCAGTACTAATGTTCTATTAATTCACTTTGTAATATCATTCTGGTTCAGACAAATAAAATTGCACTAAATTGCTTATGCCAAGAATCATGCTAAAGTTGTTGGCACTATATAAAATTCCATATTCCATTACTATTTTATAAGTTTTTTATATCAGTGGCATCTTTTTAGGCATAATTCATAGTCCCATTTAGTTAGTTCTAGAAGGGCAAATACAGACAGAGGGATTTTTATGCTGAGATGGGGGCATATATAGGTATTTACAATAAAGTCTGTAACTAAAGTGACTTTGCAATGTACCAGATACAAACTCCCAATGAACTACCTTAACAGCTTTTCCTTTATTAATATCTTTTTTATTTTGGGCAGTTTTCTCTTCCAGCATATTTTTTATCACACACATTTTAAACACATGTGTACGTACACATACATTTGTGAAAAATAAATTTGTGTTCATACAGAAATACTTGAATGGCCTCATATGCATATTATGCAACATATGCCATTCATGTAATCACTACATACAAAAAAATCATTTTATAAGTACAAATAAAATACGTGAAAGAAGTCCTTAAAGGACCCATAAAGGCCTCAGCATAGATGGATTCTTCATCACATCCAAGGACCTGAAGGAACCATGGATATAAACCAATCTTTTTGTATGTCCATTTATATTTTATACTCTTTACATAAAGTCCACGTGGCCACATAGCTGTTTCCAGAGATGTAGATGAAAGTTACACCTGGATAAACTGAAAACTCTTTAATGAGTAAAGCAGCATCTAATCCTATGAAATGCCTTGCTGGAGTGAAATAATTACTAAGTACTGGAGCAAGAGTAACAGACAGCAATAAAATCACCTGTGAATAGATGGGAGGAACTATAAATAGACTTTAGTATTGGTACATTAGTATTTGTATTTAGTATTGACTTTCTCTGACTGTCATCAAAATCATATGTTCAAGAGGCAGAAATCCAGGTCCAAGAAATGGAGATTAATACATATATATGGATATATGGTCTGTGACTAAGTTTGCAACATTGTTAATAATGTATGCTCTTTTTCTAATGCCAAGTATTTGCTCCCTCTGCAATTTTTAAAATACGAAAATTTTGCCCAACTCTTTTAAAAAATAAATTGCAAAATAAGTGATGCAAATCCCTGTTACTTGTGAGCACAATGAAATTATACAGAAAGGAGCAAATGCAGGAGAAGCTCCTCCTCAAAAATAGAAACGAATGCCCTGTTCCTATAAGGTCCTCAAATGGCAGGATTTTGAAACATGAATTAGACCTCGAATGCAAATTAACTTCGGAAGGCAGGGAGAGGGGGGGAAAAAAAATCAGAGAAACATACCAAGTCAAACGCTCCTTTTCCTGCCTATCTCGTCCGCAATGGCAAAATAGGCTAAACAAAACAAGTGCACATCAAGATAGAGCCAATTAAGGAATAGAGAGCGGGGGGAGAGAGTGGAGAGGAAGGCACCTCACTGAGCACATGGGGAGTGGGAGCGCAGCATCCCACCATACCTACCTTAAGAGTGTTCAAAGGAAGACAACTGGGGTAAATTGGAGCCAGCTTTGATTTTTGCCATCCGGTTGCACCCGGGATGCGGGGGAGTGGGGTGGGGCAGAAGGGTCGGTCTGGGCGGAGGTAGACGGGTGATAAAAAAAGTGGGGGTAAATACTGAGTGAAGGTGCCGACCTCTATGCAGATGGTTGAGATTTTTTTATTATTATTATTTGGCGGGGGGGATGGTGAGAAAAGGCACCGTCAGTGGCGAGGTGAGCGGGTTCCCGAGCCGTCCACACAGGCATGGGGGAGGGTGAGGGGAGTCGTGCGGGAGCGCCGGCGCGGGGCAGCTCTGCCCACCGAGGGGCGCGGGGCCGGGGCTG
>VYXD01013519.1:0-29518 GCA_013397195.1 Hylia prasina
AGATAAAGAAAAAAAACCAAACACCTCCCCAGTGGGTCTCAACAAATGGAAAATAGAATATACACTTTTTGGCTACACATTGCAACCCAAGACAGCCATGGATCTCAGCTGGCTGCTCACACACAGCCTTCTCAGGTGCCTAAACCCACTCCAAGGATCAGTGGTTAGCCAAGGATTCCTGCCCTCCCAGCTGCGCCTGGGCTTCTCTCTGCTCATCTCATCAGGTGCCACCGACACCTCCCACCACGTCCCCGTGCCCTGTGTGCTGCAGGAGCATCCCCCAGGCCTGCTGTGCTCCCCCAGCCTGTCTGGGCAGCCTGCAGCAGATGGTCCCACAGACAGGGACGAGTCCCTGTCCCTGCAGCCAGCCCACACCCTTCCACAGGACACGGCCAGCTGCAAACAAACCAGCCAAACACACACTGCACACTCAGAGGAAACTACAATTTGGAGGCTTTTAATGCAATTTCACAGGCTGAACATCTTGTGGGAGGTGATGACCATGCCCTCCCTCCTCTCCAAATAATCACATGCTGCTGGTCAAACTTTCCCCATCCCCTTTCCCCATGCATTCTGCAAGGCTTTTTACAAGTAAATGCCTACTGAAATAATTACAAAGCATTTTCATGGTACAAGTTTTATATTCTGCAATTCAATCTACGTTCTGTCAACCATCTACGATGCAGAACACGATGTGGTCTGCAGGAAACAAGAGCAGCTCTTCCTGAGCAGCATTCTGGCATCAATTTACCCCGGATTTTCTGAGGGCACAGACCATCGGGCTGGAGAATATTTAATTCTGAAAATACATCTTCTTGTAACTTTTATATTGCCACTTAAGTTATTTGGCCCTCTTCCAGTTTTTTAAATTACCTCAGTTTTCTAGAGCAACTCTGGTACTTAATAAACAAAATGCCATTTCTGTGCCTCACAGGATCACGGTGCATATCTGCTAATAAGGTCAAAGCCATCCTTCAGAAACTCAGGCAAGCACACCCCAGAATGGCTTTTCCTGCTTTAAAAAAAAAAAAAAAAAAAAAAAAAAAAAAAAAAAAAAAAAGCATGTCTGCATGACCACATAAGGGCAGNAAGGCGCTGGACCACATTTTGTTGCAACTAAATGTTTAAAACTCTTGTTCTCGGTGTTTAGAACCATAAAAAATACATAAATGCTAAGGGAGACAAGCAAGCAAACAGACTGTGTGTGCTGGATGACCTCATTATTCCGCTGTGACCAGCTGGAAACCTGCTGGTGTGCAGCCAGCCCCTCTCGTGCCTGTGAGAACAGCATGGAGCTGATCCCAGCCTCTGCTGGGTGGGCTGGGAGAGCTGGGAACTGAGCTTCACAGTGGTTTTGTTTCTTCCTAAAGGGGTTGTGTCCTTCCCTGTAGAGCAAAGAGCAAGACATGTGCCTCTCTCTCTCCCACTAACAAACAGCTGAGAACTCTCCTGGTTCCCCACACATCTCCAGTCTGGGCCTCCAAGCACTGTCTGGGCTACTACAGTTACTGCCAGCTCCAGAAATGCACTTTTAACAGACAAACATCAGAAGTTTCTATTTTATCGGCACCGTTTTCTGCTCTGGAGTTTCACCTTCAGTGTTTTGCTATCATCTTTGCCACAATCACGTTTTAGCATCTGCTGTGTCAGCATCATGTTTCAGCATCAGCATTTAACCATCAGCTGTTCCACCATATGGCACAAGAAGCATCAGCAACGCAGCCCTCAGAACACATCCAAGCAAACAGAAAGCACTTGTAATTCCCCTCCATCCCCCCATTACCCTCTCCTGTGCCACCACCACCTTTCCCTGGGACAATGCTGCCTTTATCTCTTTTTTTTCCATGAAGAAACAGCATTGTGCAGAGAATTAAAAACAAAACGAAGCCAAACAACCCAGTTCCTCTAGGCAAATTTGCAGGAGTCTCTCCTGTAATCTGATTTTCCTCTGAGGTTCACTGAAGCATTTTTAAAGTCCTGTGCTACAAGAGCAGACTCAGGGTCACTGCCTGTCGTGCTTTTAATCACAGCTGCCATTTGGCATGGGAGCTTCCCAGCAGCAGTGACAGAAAGCCTCCTGGAGAGCTGGACTGAATTTCCAGCTAATGCAGTCTTTTACTACCTTGGGGGATAAATTTAGGACACTCTTTAGACTAAACTTCTTCAGAAAGACCCAGTTTATTTCACAAATGTCCAGCGTGCGGGGCGGGATGGTTGAAGGGAGCACCATTTGCACAACTGTCCTGGTGGCTGGGAAACATTTCAGGCTGACATTAAAGTGCTGGATAGGTGCAGAAGTCTGGGAGGAGACAGGCAGTGTGAGGGATGATTCAGGAACCTTGCTATCCTATTACTCACATCATGTACCGTCAACATTTTCAGACGGTATTAAACCCCTGACAAATGCCAGCAAACATCTTTGGGGGGCTGCGCTCTGCAAAACCAAGGTGGGATTTAACTCATGACCAAACACATTTGATGTCTGCCTTGCTTACAAGCAATTGCGCCTCAAAGTTTGTTCCTGGTAAAGAGTGACATTTTTCCACCTCATTGTAAAATTTGACAAATGCAGATTTTGTAGGCTTCACTCTGAGTGTGAAATTCTCCAGCACAGTGCCTGTTTATCTATAGAAAGCTGTAGCTAGTAAGATATCTATAAGAAAAATGCAGCAGAAAGGGAATTAAATGAGACACAAGGCTTTTCACCACTGTGGTCAGAGTCTAATCACTCCTTCCCATGCTTTGAAGAACAGTCAGGATGAATCAGTGGTTCTCCATTTTATAGACACTGAGGGAAAATGTTGATCTCTGGAAACCTCTCAGGAGCAGAGAACCACAGGACCAAAAAGGAGAGAGCTGACAAAGCCCACGAAGGGAAGGACAGCCTTAGCTGGTCTCTGGTGGTGTTAGGCACAGTTGGCAATGCCATGGACACCAGTGCCAGCAACTTTAGGGAGGGAGATCAGTATAAAAACTGTCAGAATTCACTCCTTCGTATTATCAGCTTGTCAAGCATGCAACGATCTTATTTAGAATCAGAGAATCACAGAATGGCTTGGGTTGGAAGGAATCCTAAAGATAACCTGGTCCCAACCTCCAATTTAATCGGATTCACTGGTTTAGGTCAGAAAATCTGAATTTTCAGCAGTAATAAATAACTAGTTTAGTTGACAGCCTGGTGGTGTCTAAAGCACCATTTTTCATGGAAGAAGTGTCTGATCAAGCAGCTGGAGGAAAGGCCCCACGGAGCTGGGACCCCAGTGGTAATCTCAATTTCCCAGTGGAAATTGAGATTACCTGTGCAGGTTCTACACCATAATCAGGCGTCACAACATTCCTCCTGTGTGGAGTGGCTGGGTGAAGGAGGGCCACAGCTTCTCTCCCAAAAAACCCTCCCCAGACTCTGTAGAGACTGCCAGGCTCTCAGCTGTGCTTCAGAATGAGGAAACCAAAATTCTGCCACGCAAGGGGCTCCTGACTCACCCTCACTGTGGGGATTACAGGGAATTGCCACCCATCAGGTGCCTTCAGAACCAGTTCATTCCGTGATTTCCAGAATGCACTCTGCTATCCCAGGGAATGGGGGGAATCCTGGCAGTGTGTTGTCAGTGGCTATTTTCACCTAATTTAAGGGTCTGTTCTATCTGTGAATAGCCCCCTAAGGAGGCCAAGATTCTCCACACCCAGCAACACTCTCTTACTGTAAAATACTGTATTTTCCTTCCACAAATACGAACCCACTATGCTTTCCAGCCAACAGAAGCTTTTGTAACCAGCAGAGCTTGCATCTGCACTGCTAATCACTCCAACCTTGTAAATTGTAAACAGGTCTCTCACAAAGCCACAAGTAACACTTCCAGCTGTAATGCTATTAACCTAATCCCTGGTAGTTATTACAGAAACTCATGGCACACAGCTTAGCAGATACACCAGAAAATACAGTTTTTCCTCAGTAAAGTTGGAGCTGATCTTTGAATGTTAGGAGCATTATTAAAAGCCAGCTGAATTAAAATGTTGGAATTTGAAAGCTTCTAAAGCTTTGATGCCCAGATGTGAAACAGGCTGAATCAACTTTCCTGGGGCATAAAGATAATGACACAGGGGAGCACATTCCCTATTCACATCCCTGTGTCTTCCCTGAGAAACATGGGGAAAAGTCATGGCCAGGCTAAGTCAGAAGATAATGATACTTCAAATCATCTTATATTAAGCGTGTTGGTAGATTCCAATTTATTCTGAGAAACTTCTAGATTGCTGTTACAATGCAAAGGCACAAAAAAGTAGATGGAAACAGGACTTAACTTATCCCAGTGCAGCTGATTGCCACAAATGTGTATTGTTCCAAAAATGCCTCGAAACAATTAAATCTCACACATTTCCAGGGGTGCAAAGATATCAACCAATCAGTTCCACAATTGCTGTGGAGAACTTCAGGAAAAGTATTTCCTGTGGCCTTTCATGGAAACTTTGTTTTTGTTGGTTTTTAATGCTTTGCTTCCACTAAATTAAATTACTTCAGACTGGAAGTTCTCTGTTTGCCTTTTTTTCTGGGGAGCTGCAAACTCCCACAGATAAAACTCTTGGCAGTCTTATCTGCAGAAGAAGACTGGGAGCCTCACAGATGTGATGTGAAAAACAGGGATTATTTCAGAGATAAATAATGATACAACCTGTTCCTACATCCCTTGCTCACACAGGCTCCACTCTCCCTGGGGCCAGCTCCTTGAAGAAGCATTTTGAAGCTCCACCACCAAGAGCCTGAGCAGCTCTGTGAGACACATGGGGAGGGTGTGAGATGTTTCACACCTGGGCTGGGCTGCCAGAGCTCCCCTGGGTCACCCCACCTGCTTTTGGGGCTGCCGGGCTCTGGGATGAGCTCTGGTGCGAGGGGCACAGCCCTGTCCAGCTGGCTGGGCTGCCTCAGGAGGGATCCGTGCCTTCTCCCAGCTGCAGGATGCAATTCCAGCCCGGAGTGAGGTCGGGATGGAGGGAGGCTGAGGACAGGGCGCGTGGGGAGCGCCAGGGCGACTCAGGGCATGGCACAGCTCTGGCAGCAAACCCTGCTCCAAGCCAGACTCCAGACCTGCCAGTAGAAATTCCCAGTATTTCCCGGCGCCTGAGCTGAGCCCAGCAGGGAGAGCAGGAGGAGGAGAGAGCAGGGAGAGCTCCCAGAGCTCTGCCCCGCCGCCGCTCTCCGGAAATCCCAACGCCACCGCCCTCTTCTCTGACAATTTAGTTCTGGAAAGTGGCCCACAGAAGAGGTTTCCCTCCAGAAAAGGAAGGAACGTTCTTGTAAATTTAAATTAAAGCCTGCAATTACTGTTCTTTATTGTTGCCAGTTAAAAGAGATTTGCTACCGTTGCTTACATACACGTATAGGAGCTGGGAGAAAGCAGCAGATTCTATAAGGTTTCCTCCTGAGAGGTGTGAATTTCACAATAGCAATAAAAATGTTTGCTACAGAGTGAGAGCTATGATTTAAACACAGACAAATGCTTATTTCCCTTCTGATAGCATTTTCCTTGGTTTTTTTCTGACACATATAAATACACTGCTTGGGAAAAAGACCTGGAATATTATTTTAAGATAAGATAGTACAGCTTCATAGTAATTAAGTCAAACCCTTTTTTTTTTTTCCTATGAGAAGAAGTGAGCACGTTTCCATGGTAATTCTTTTCTTACCTTTTAAGACAAAGGACAGCTTAGAGCTACAGAATTAAGTTGTTTTCATCCCTTTCTTCTCATCCTTAACAGAAGCTGTTTCTGTTTTAAACCATCAGAGGCTCATCTTTTCTGATAAATCTTGCTTCAATACCAATTGCTAATGCAAATTTACACTAAATATTTAATGATTTTGAAATGGAAGGCCTACAAAGAGTTAATGAAAATATCAACTCCTCATTTTTCTCTAGCCACATAATTTCAGGTTAGCATTGGAAAGAGGGTGGGGGTGGCACAAGTCTCACTGAGAGAATTTTACCTTATTATTGAGTTATTCCAAGGCGCAACTTCAGAAATTTAATTGGCACTGCAGCAACGACAAATTTGGCCCAATGTAAATTCATCTCTTCTCCATTGTTAGGACTGCTCAAAGGAATGTTTTTGTAACCTATTTTTGAATCCAACCATTGTATTTCATTATGATTTTCTTTTGATTCTGTTACCATGTGAACAGTGAAATACACATAACCACAGCTCATGATCTCAGAATGTCAACCAAGGGGTATTTTGTGCTTCAGAACTGATTGGAGTGACTCAGAGCATCCTTTGAAAGTCCTTTGGAAGAGCCGCATGTGTGTTTAGACCTAAAAATTAATTGGGGATTAAGGAACCAAAAAAGCAGGCAAGGGAAAATTTTGATCACCTCAAACTCTCTAGCAGAACTTCACTTCGAGAAAGCCTTTACTCTAAATCCAGTCTTTATTGCGGATTAGATCCTGGGCTGAAGTAAACTTGATTAGTTGCATTGACCAAAATTACTCAAACTCAGTGGAGCTCCAGCATGCAGGAGGTTGAAGCCAATTTCCAGGAGCTGAAAAACTGTGTGTACTACGACACTAGTTTGCAGATTCCCAGTGTATCAGTAATTGACTGCATTTATACTCTTTGTAAAGACAGGACCCATAAATTCACCCTGCAAAGTGGCACACTGCATTTACTCCTTGTATGAATACTGATTATTTATTTCTTAATTGTGCAGTTAAGTTTCTTACAGACACAGGCCGTGATGTCTGACTCCATCTGAGGGGCTCATCACAGAGACTCCACGTTTGCAGCAGCTCCAGTGAAACAGTGAAAGAGGACTGGCTTCTGGAACCCCTGCCTTGTGACAGTTCAGGGAATAACAGAAACCAGCAAGGATTTCAGACCCCATTTTGAATTCGGGGAGATTCCAAGTTCAAAGGCGTAATTTTGGTACTAACTTGATATTGCACAACAAGTAAATATGCTGGCTACATAAAACTGCACTGGGCTCCTTCTCTGGCCTGACTCGACAGCTTCCAGACATCAAAGTCAGGATGCAGGTTGGGAATTGCCCAAAGGCAAAGTGAAGGTGCAGGCTGGGGATTCTCCAGGAGAGAAGATGAAGGTGCAGGCTGGGGATTGCCCAGGGACAAAGTGAGGATGCAGGTTGGGAATTGTCCAGGGGACAAAGTGAAGGTGCAGGTTGGGAATTGCCCAAGGGCAAAGTGAAGATGTAGGTCGGGGATTGCCCAGGGCACACCACAGCTCTGGGCAGGTCTGCCAGGGTGGCTCCAAAAGCCCGTTTGTGCATTGTTGCATTGAAGTGAACATTACTGCTCTGCTCCAGGTCCTTCAGCACCTCTGGCCCTGGGCTGAACTGAAGTGCACCTGGGCTTGCTCCCCAAAATGGGGATTTGCAACAGGAGGAAGACACTGGTATGTTTTGGGTCTCCTGCCACCCCACCCAGCTCAGGGAAGCTGAGTGCTCACACCAAACTGGGGAAAGCTGGGCAGGGCACGAGACCTTTCTTTTGCAGCCAGAGGGTCACACCGTGGTTGCAATCAAATGCATTTGTCAGAAACTTGTTGGAAGCTTTTCAGGGGCTGCTCAGGTTCTGCTGCTCCCTTCCTGATTTCACTTCTCCAAGCTGCATCAATCATTCTAACAGAAAGTGTTAGGGGGATTGTTTTCCTCGTTTCCTTCATGTAATTTCCTGAGAGTTACCAGCCATGTACATTAAAAAAGGAAGTGTTTTCCATGTGACAGACCTGGATATGGGAGTACAGCAAGGATCTGAGCAGTAGTTTCCATATTGCTTTTAGTACTGCCAAAATCTCAGCAGAGACCAAGAGCTAACAGGTGAGAGGAAAACATTCATGCCCCTCGTGCCCTTTGGTCTGTGGCCTCTTTTCTTTGCCAGCAGCTGCTCTTGACCTGCATTTTGAATCTTGCTACAAACTCCATGTTTTAGTTCTCCAGCCACTTATGAAGCTGTCAGGTGAGAGAACCCTCTAGAAGAACTGGTGGGAGTCAGTGGATGAGAAACATTATTCCCTTCAGTAATTCATTTCTCCCTAGGAATGTTGAAAGGGCTTCTCTCATCTTCACAGGAGAAAAGCAAGCAGTTCAAAACACTGCCAGAGCAGAAAATCTACTGGGGTTGTGTAATTCCTGCAAAGAGCAGAGAAAGAGGAATTGCTTGCA
The DNA here is from genome assembly GCA_013397195.1 of Hylia prasina. Classification (NCBI taxonomy): domain Eukaryota; kingdom Metazoa; phylum Chordata; class Aves; order Passeriformes; family Sylviidae; genus Hylia; species Hylia prasina. Next base: position 8,171 of record VYXD01013519.1, read on the forward strand.
TTTGAGAGAAGCTGTGAGAGATTTCTGGAAGTGTTTCTGGATCGGGAAAGAGAGACAGATCTGGGATGCGTTCAAGACAGATTTCCCAATGCCAGCAGAGGCATTAGGCTGGGTTCAATGACCTGACTATAAAACGAGGTGGGTAATGCTGCCAACTCTTTGAAAGAAAGATTATCTGGGTTTATTCCCAGCTGTGCTACAGAATCCCCATGTAACTCAGGATGAGTCACTTAAATTCAATTTTCTTCTGTTTACCTGTCTGAAAAATCAGAGAGCAGAGTAGATAATTTTCTCTATTCAATTGCTATTCAGATTATAAATGCTCTGGTGCAAGATTGCTCTTCCTTTATGTGGAGAGCCAAATGCCAGGTCGGCAAGGCTCTTGCCCCAGCTGCAGCCTCCTGTTTCTAATATAATACAAATTACAGTGACTGCTCCCCTCTTCCCTTCTCTGCCAACAGTCTCCCTTCCCAAAACTGGTATTCCACTTTCCCACTGTCCCCTGCTGCTGTCCATGGTGAGGTGAAAGCCATGTGTTCTCTGCCCTCCCAGTTTCATCTCAATAGAGAACAGGGGGCAACCAGCTCCACATTCCAGCTCCACTTCCACATTTAAATGCCATTCCTTCCCAAGGAGAAGAAAAGAAAACCCAATTATAGATGGCTGTTATTTTTATTTAAGAGCAAAATCAATGACTTTTATGTAACTTTTCTTGTATTACCATAATGTTAGCAACTTTAGCAAACATCTTAAACTGGAAGAGCTGCCAAATTCTCAAGTGGCCACGCTTGATTTATAAGCTGCAATTATGTTTGTCAGCTGATAACCAGAGACCAGATCAGCTTTCACCAACTCAGTAGATTGGAAGTGAATATTTTATTACCTTTACCCAATCTTTCTTTTCAGATACAAAGTGCTTTTCAGATAGAAGGCAGTGACTTTTGTAAGGAGCAGCAGGAGGTGCTTCTTGGTCAGGGGCAGAAGCTGAATGCCTCTGTCACGTGGCAGCCCTCAAAAATCACAAAAGCAATTCTTTTAACCTTTCTAATACTTGAAAAGGGACTTTAAGAGCTGTTCTCCACACACTTCTGGGCTGTTAAACTTCTTTTTAGGACTCTCCTGCCCAAGCAGTGTCAGTCACAGTCAGACTTTCTGCTATGGACACAGAATTGTGCTAACAATCCCTTCTGGATGCCTCTGCCTACCAACCTTACAGTCTGGATGCACTGTGACAAAGGAATCCTAGGTGAGCTCCAGAAACAAATTAACTTTCCATTTTTAGATAATAACTTCCTGGAAAAAAAATAAAGCAAGCTATTCTTCCTGTAGTTCACAGTAAGATTGACATTCACTGAAAATTACTGTTCATTTCAAACATATTCTTTTACTGCATAGACTTGATCCATGGTGCATGCTGAGGTAAGATACCACTGCAGAGCCCAATTTCCACAAAAACACAGTGAAATTAAATTTGAAATTAAAAAGAGAAAGAGGTCTACCTGAAGCAGGAGTTCTAGGATAACCAAGAGTAAAGAGTCAGGAGAGGAATATGATCGTGATGTCAGTGCTGCAGTCTGGAGCAAGTGCTGCTTTTTTGACTTAATAACAGTGAATGTCAAATTCTTCAGGAAAGGAACTTGCAAAGTCCTGGTAGCAAGTCTGCTGAGGAGCTAAATGCCAGTACATTCACCACAGTAGATTATCTGTCACTCATAAAATCAGTACTTTCCAAGTCACTTCCTAGCATGGCTCAATATATAGATGCAGATAAAAATATTTACAAACCCCAAGCATACCCACCACTGTGACACCTCTTTCTTAACTGATTTGTAACTTCAGGCTTTAAAGGGAAGCTTTGCAACAAGCAGTCTTGCACTGGCATGACAGTAATTAAATTATCCATTTACATGAAAACCACCATTTTCATTGGATAATAAGAAGGAATGGAGAAAACAACAGCTGGATCAAACTCAAAACAGAAGCAAACCCCCTCAAAATCTATCTGGAGGGATCAAGTTCCTAAGCAGGGGAAAGTCAGATAACCTGGTTCTCACCCCAGACAGGCATAAATCAGGACTGAACCTGCCAGGGTGTTAATCACACTGGTGGAATTGTAGATGTCATCAGTGGGATGGAAACAAGGAATGTAGTGTTAACGAGATTAGAGCCCATCCAAATGGTCCTACTTCCATGCAAAAGGATAATCAGGCTCTGATTAGACAACTCCTGCCTTATCACTTCAAGGCAGATGCAGCAAAACGTGCTGATGGGGGAAGCAGAGTGGATAGGGAGCATACTCCTACCCACTGATGGATGATGGATGAGGGAAGAGTAAAACAAAATCACCACTGGACAAGAAAAAAAGTACACCTTGAGATATGAGGGACTGAAGCTGTCAGCCTCAGGAAGAGCGAGGATGGTCTCACACTGCTTAGCAGGGGAAACAGCAAAATGCCTAATGAACATGAAAATTTCAGTCTGACAATCAGTCAAAAGGGTTTTGGCTCGACTAAAATTTCGAGCCACAGGTACATGGGGTTATTGTTATGCTAGTTATTTTCTGATTTAGTTCTGCCTGTAAGCCTTGGTGAAGCCTGAGCAAGCTGCAAGCAGGGTGCCAGCAGCCTTGGTGGTGGGGCCCCAGTGCAGCAGCACCTTGGGGCCACCACCTGTAGCTATCACAGAGGGCAGAAATGTCATTTCTGGAGAGTGTCAGTAAAGAATGATCAAATAAGCAGTACAGAAAAGTAAAGAATGATCAAACCTGCCCCTGGTGCTGAAAGGGAGGGCAGTGCAGAAGGGCAGAAATGCTGTCTGGGAAAGAGAGCAGGCAGCTGTTGGTCTGACCAGGCTCTCCGTACCCCATCCCAGAGGTGATGTGTCTGTAGGGTGAGCACACAGAGTACCCTGGGGACTGTGAAATTCATCCTATGCTCAGCAGAACCTGGTACAGTCTGAGCCTTCCATCCCTCTGTGTTAAACCTGGCAGTGGGTGTGCACTGAGCCTGGCACTGGAGTTCTAAACAGCAGCAGGGAGTTCCCACCCAAAGGGAACTGTTCACATGTTCACATGTACCACACCCCATCACTGAATAACCATGAATTTGTGCTGTCTCTGACCCACAGTCCCTGTGTAACTGCAGAGACTACAGGTATAGAACAAAAACAGCTCCCTGCTGCTGTATCCCTGGATACAAACTGAAAATATCTTTTGGTGTCTGACTGAGATGCACCAGCACACCATTCCTCCCTCCTGGCTGCTGCTCTGTGCCTCACACTTCACCTCACTGTGCCTCAGCCAGGTGTGACTGCAACATGTCCAAAACCACAGCAAAACACTGGGAGGAACTCTGGGAGGTGGAGGGAGATCCAGTTCCTATCTTGGTGATGGCACAAACAAGCCTTGAATTTTGCACTTTGAGAAAGAGGCTTACTCAGATAATTTGCAGAAGAGCTTAATTCAAAGTGGGGGCTGGTTTTAACTCAGCAGAGTCCCCCAGATTTCAGGGGGATCACAGAGGAATTTGTCCTTCTGAGCATGTTTTGCCAAATTAAGCTGTGGAGAACTATTTTCATAGTTTGAATGGAGATATACAACTTCCTACCTAGTGGCAATTTAATTCTCTGTCTGATAGACAGGAAAATCCTTTCAGAGAATTATATCAATGTCTAGCTTTTCTTATGTGCTGCCAGTGCAGGTTTCTTGTAACACAACGGCCAGAACTGTGAATTTTCAAGATATTTGCCAGCCAAATTGGAGCTACAAATGATTCTGCAGCTGCACTCCCTGCTTGGTTGGTGGACCTGAAAAGCCACGCTGATCCTCCCTGAGTGCAGTAAGATGTAACCTTTACTTTTTCACTGCATCTCTTCTTTCTTTAGATCATTTTTGTCATTCAGAGCGTTGGCAATCTTTCTGGCTAGGTGAGCACAGAAATGTTCAGGTTATAACGCGTGGAGCCTCTGGAAGGTGTGACAAGGAGAGGAAGCATTATAAGCACCTCGAGGAGATTACAGGGAAGGGAGATGTGGCATTAGAAGAAGTGCTTGAGAGGCAGGACGAGGAGCAGATATACAGTGTAAGGAGATCACTGACATAATACTGTAAAAAGTACTTGGCATCGAGGAATGGAAGGCGTTTGAGATACAGTAAAAAAGAGAATTACCCTACAGATTGTCTGAATGATGGCACAAGAAAAGGAGATAGGGGGTATTCCTGAACTCTTTATCATAACTGCAGGATTCATCACAGCTGCAAGATTCAGGAAAATCTACATTTCACTGGGTGGTGTGGGGCTGGGACAGACAGTGGAAAGTTCTGGGGCTCCTCAGCCATGAGGTCTGACTGAAAATGTGCTGGGGGAAGCCTGATGTGACAAGGTGCTGAGCACCTTCAGCAGTGGCAGCAGGGGACAGCCCTTAGAGAGCTGCTGAGCAGCCACAATTCCACTGCAGTCACTCAGACCTGCAGGGAGTCACCACCTCTGAAAAATCAAGTCGTGGGAGCTGAAGGCACCCAGCAGGTTCTGCTCTGAAGTGTCACATTAGGGATATGACAGCAAAAATCGAATAAAATCTCTCTCCACACATACACACCAGCAAGCACACGCACATAGTTAGACTTTGCCACACTTCTCCATCTTCCCTTGTTAAAATGATAGTAAAATTATAAACTAAATTATGAATTAAAAATGATAATTATAAACCTGCAATATTTAGTGAGGGCAATCAGAGCAGTGGTAATTATCACAGTGGGTCTGAACACCTTATGGTGGCCACGTAATGGAAAGGAAATACAGCATATCTTGAAAAACAGTACAAACATGAAAACCCTCTTCTTAGCTAGAGCAACCTGCTTTGGATTATTTTATTCCTGCTTTAATAACCAGCAGTGGTGAACTGCAGCACAGCTGTGCACGTGCCTTGGGATGAGAGGAGTTCTCCTCCTCCATCCACCAGACAGGCTCAAATCCTGATATTCACATTAAGTCAAGACCTCACAGCAATCCTCCTTCTCTTGGTTAAACGTTCCCTACCTCTCCCAAAGCAGTGTCCCATCCCACCCAAAGGCTTTGCACAGTGATGATGCAGTGCAGGTGCGGCATGTCAGCACCGATGGAAGGGTGGGTCAAACAGACTTTGAGAAGAAAAACACTCATTTTGTTGGGGCAGACCGAAAGAGACACCCCTGGTGACACAAACCCTGCAGGGGTTTGAGGGATGGTGGGGCAGCTGGGGAAGCACACACATTGCAGCAGAGTGAAACACCTTCCCTTTTCAAACTGCTCTGGTCACTCGTTGTTTACCAAGTGGTGGCCAGTGGCCTTTTCCACAAGGGTGCCTCCTTTCTCCTCATGCCTTCAGCAAGGATTGTGTGTCCCCTGATTTCTGCCAGCCCAGCCCTTGATGGAGCTTCTGCTGTGGCAGCTCAGAGTGCCCCGTGCTGCAGGCCCAGCACTCTCCTCAGAGGGGTTCTCTGAGCCCTCCCTGGCCTGAATCTTGTGCCCTGCTCTGGCTGCAGAGGCACAGGCAGCACTCTGAGCCCTCCAGAAGCTCCAGCCTGTGTGGGGCAAGTCAGCCTGGTGCATTCTCTGGGCTTTCTGGAGGGATTGGTTCTGCAGCTCTGAGTAGACACTTGACAAAACTCCGTTTCAGAACTCAGTCACAAGCTGATCTTTTCTTTGGGACTCAATTCCTAAAGATCACAAGAAGGGCTCTTCAGACTTGGATTAGTGCAATTTGCCTTTTCCACCTTTCTTTTGTAGTTTTAAAAACTGCTCTTATACAATTCCTTTTGCAAGAAGTGCGGCACTTCTCAAACCTGAATATAATATTAACTGGAAATGCTAACCCTGTAAAATGACTGTTCTTACTGATCAGCCCTCAGATGTATTCTGAGGTATCTTCCCTTCTGTACAACGTGAAATGTAGTTCCACTTGGCTCAGAGCAATGCCTCTTCATGATAACACTTTCCATAATATCTGAGAGAGCCAGACCAGGCAGTCAAAGCCTTTTCTCACCCGAATGTCTCTCCAGGCTCCTTGGCTTAGACAAGGAGATTTCTGAAGAAGTGTCAAGGTCACTCAGAATTCTTGGAGCTATCAGGAAGTCGGAGTGAAGTGACGCCGCAGTGGAATTTGTAGAATTAAAAGGGAGCTGCTCAAGCAGCACCCGCAGAGGCTGGGGCCATCTCCTGCTCCAGGCAGCTCCAGGTGACGAGCCTGACTTCAGAGGGGTGAGCAGAACAAAGCCACAAAGCCTGCAGCTCACAGGGGAGCTGCTGCTGCCTCAGGGAGATGGCCAGGCAGTTAGTGAAGTGTCAAGTCGCTCCTGTTGATATGGAGGATGCTTATGGATATGAAAATACAGGATTTTAGAAGCAGCTTTTGGTGATTTTGTGGAAGTAGAGAAACAGCTTGTGCTGGGAACACACAGAGGATTAGCTATTAAGCTTGGTTGTTAGGTAGTTACTAGGTAGAAGTCATACAGGTGAGATGTATAATGTTGAAACTTGGCAAAGCGGGACCCAAGTATTTGTCAAAAATCAATAAAAGCAGAACTTTGTGTCCTGAATCCAGCAAAATCAAGCTTCTCATCTTTGGCAAGAGCAAAGTGACCTGAAAAATGGCCAAACCTCCATTGCACTTGCCCAGAAACGAAGATCAGCCTGAGGAAGACGTCGGCCTTCCTCCTAAGACTCCCAAATTATTTAGAATACGAGGTGAAAGAGGGGAAAGAATGGGCAGGTGAGAAGGTGTGGGTTTGTGGGGTCAGGGTGTATTTAAACCTGGGAGATGTGAGTTTGTGAGGTCAGTGTATATTTAAACTTGGACCTTGTCTTGGCCAGGTAGGCCTGGTTTGGAGAAGATATCCCCCTGTGTGTCCCAGCTGGAAATAAAACATACCTGCTTCACAATTTCTAATTGTAAAGTCCTTATTCTGTGCTTCACTGCTGCTGTGCTTTGCAGGACATGACAGTCTCCACCCTAATTTCTCCCCACCGCTTTCTGCTGGCATCTGATTCTTGAGGAAGGCTCTGATGTGGAGGAGAGCTACTCCAAGATAAGGCAGACTGATCACAACACCAGCTCCTCTAACTGCAACAAATCTGGTTTTGCCACCTTTTAGCATCTCTGGCATTGCTCTGGATTGTGGGTTTGTTACCTTCTTTTCTTCTGTTGTTAGAGCCGGGCAGTTCGTGTTTGGACTCAGATGTTTGTTAATTCTTATCTGTATTACATTCTCACAAGCTATGAGTTCTGGCTAACAAAGGGAAAAATGGTTCTGTCTCTAACTCTTTCCAAAGTCTTTTTAGCACAAATTATGAAATGACACCTAGATTATTTTTACTTTTAACCCAATAACCAACCACCCGTGGTCCACAATGCAGATTTTTCTACCCAATTACAAAACACCACCTATAATCATGGAGAAGAAGGTGAAAGAAGAAGAACTTAGCCCACACCCTAAACCTTCCATCTTGCTTTATATATATTACTATAGTCTAAACCCTTAAACTCTGAGTTTTGCACCCTGTGATATCACACACTTCTGTCCAAACTGCACACCCACAATCCCAGGGCTGTCCCTCAATTTTGGGAGCCTTTTCCACGGGCTCAGGTCAGTGCAATGTTTGTTTGGGGGTCAGTGCCTGTGAGCACAGAAAGCCTGGAATTCTCAGTGCCAGGGGTTCCAGCACTGGATATGGCAGAGATTCCCAGCTTGGGCACATTTGGACTCAGAGCACAGCGTGTTAGGAACTCTTCTGCCTTTTGCTGATCTTTCTCTCATTCTGCTGCATATTTGTTTATCATTAGAACAAATTATGATGGGTGTCTGTACGATTTGAACAACCTTTCCTCTAACAGCATCATCTCAGTTTTTTTCTCTCTAAGCTGCAGTTCACTACAAGGGCTGAGACAGCTTTTATGTTTAACAGAATCTTTAGTCTGGCAATCATGATTAACTCGTCTCTACAGAGAAGTGCTATTTTAATAAGACCAAGTGAGGAGTTCTAAGAAAATCTTTTCCTTCCTTTTCTTCTTCTTCTTTTTATTTTTTTTTTTAGAAGACTTAGACATCTAAGAATTAAGACTCTGTAACTAAAGTTTAGATACAGCATAGCCAATTCTTCTGTTGGCCCCTTGAAATATTCTGGAAGGTTTCCAGCAGACCCAATTATTTCGAATAAGCTTCAGAAGTTACATTAAGGGCAGCGTAACAAAATCTGTGAATGTATTCAGTCTTTGCCTCGCCTTCTTCTGACCTCTGATTTATTTCCAAATAAAATATTTAACATAACTTTTCTAATTTTTATTGGAACCTCTGGGGCTCAGGCACTGACATTATTTGACATGTAAATTATTCCAAAAATTTAATAGCTTCTTTAGGGTCACGGTTACGTTTTGGAGCAATAACAGATTAGGAAGCCTTGTTCCGTCATGCTTAGCCAAAAGCAGATATTGTCCTTTCTGGGGAGGCTCTTAAAAAGCTTCATAAACAACAGCATGGCTTGTACTAGCCTCATTCTCCAGGAAGTGAAGCCATTGTCCTAAAAAGCCAAACATCCTCTTCTTAGTTTGATAAAGACCAGTGCCAGAAAAAGGTAAGAAATTCGGAGATCCAAACACTAGAAACCACCTTTGTCCCCTAATATCGTTCACACCAAGGTGAATCACTTCTTGTTACACAGGAAGATCTGGAAATTAAAAAACAGTGATGTAGAAGGAAATCAAACATGAATCTCCATCTCCCTCAACCCTCTTCCCTCCCCCAGTTCACAGCCCAGTGCTGTTGGATGCTTGGCCTGAAGTGTAGGATTTAGCCATCACCTGCCCCAAAAGTTTCTGAGAGCTGGGCCAGGCAGAGGGTGAGGTCAGGCTGGGAAGAGAAAGAAGAGAAAAGCACTGCAGGGCTCCTGCTTGGCAGGTTTTTATCACACACCACGATGCCATGCAGCAAGGTTTTTAGTAAGGATCATAAATGAAGGAGAAATCTGGAGTCCCTGATAACTGTGTACCTCCAAAGCCTGATACAGTGTTTGTTTGGATTGTTTTATTGGAAACCCTACAGAAATTGATCTCGGAGCAAAGCAGGGGCTGGGGGCATGGCTCTGCTTTTGACACAACTTTAGCCTGTTCCAATGTTCAGCTCCAGCCAGACTTGACACAGCACAAAAATCAATATTCAGCAGAGGGCTCTGGTATTTCCACGAGGTAGGAAGAGAAAAAATGTAGAAGAGTCTATAACCCGTGTGAATCTTGAGACTGGACCGGTCAGCCAGCTTCCTAAAGAAACTCATCTCTTCTGTGGAGTAAGGAGATTTCTGGCCCCTGCCTCCCTTGTAAAATTCATTCCAGCAGTATAAGATAATCACATTGGAACTGGATCAGTGGAGAAGTGTGAAAAATGTGGCAGCATTCAAGTTCCTTTTTGAGAAGAGGCATTTACCAGTCTTGGGAGAGAGAGAATAAGAAAGTGTATAATTCAACATTTCCTTTTGATCTGTAAACTACTTTTTTCTTCTGAGTTAATTTGCTTAAAAAATGCACAAAGAGGGAGGGCAAGGCAGAAAGTAAATGTGCTAAAATGTTTGACAGAAATTCAAATGTTTGTGAAGAAATGTGTTTGTTATTCCACGCACAGAGAGCATCAGTATTTGCTTTGCTTACTTGGGTGCATAAATCTAATGGCAGGAGATGTCTGAGCACGGCGTTAGGCTGGGGAAATTCACAGAGCTGATGCCCTTTGTGCCCTGGAGGGATGAGCTCCCCTCCACCAACACCACTGCAGGGGCTGTGCACTGGGGCAAGCCTGGCTTCTCAAAGATATTGCTTAATCCAGTAAATGACTGCAGGCTGAGCTGATGGAGCCACAGAGCTGTGAATTCCCAGGCAGAAAACGTGGCTTGGGGAAACGACAGGAAGTGTGGGTAATACCCCAAATAAAATAGTTAAAGCGACTGTGTTGGAGCAGGGGATGTTATAGGAAGGTAACACCACCTGCACTGGGCTGCCCAGCTTCTCCCTGGTAAGAATTTTATTTAATGCCATGCATGGCAACTCCACGTGAGCTCCATCTATTAAACAGAGAAGGATTAAAAATGCTCCACCCCTGAGGCACCCTTTTTTTCTGTGAGTGCAAGGGTTAGAAGCCTCCAGGCAGTTTCCTGGGGGTCAGCATAGTTTTATACAGGAAAATATATTATAAAAGAAAGGCCTTATAAAATGTGCTTTAGGCCCTGCTACTCTAGCCAGGCTGGCAGCCAGCTTGTAACCTCCCATGTGAAAAATCACAAGAATTAAGGCGGTTAGCACAACAAATTATTCTGGTAAGAGAACCGTTCACACCTGTAATAAACAAGAAATCTGTCCCATGGGAATCAGGGATCAAAATATGTAAAGTAACCAAAAATAGAGAGATTTGGCAGACATACACCCTGGCCACTTACTGACCAATAAACTGAGTGTCAGTATATTGTCAGCCAATTAGATCTAACACAGTGCCTCCTGATATTTCCTACAAATATGAGCTTTGTGAATAAAGAATTGGCTTTTCCTGCAAGAAGAAACTTTACTGAAACACAGCATGTCTGGGTGAGCAGTGCTGCTGGGCAGAGCCTTCTTGAGCCGGGGCTGTGTGGGACAGAGCAGCAGAGAAGGGCACTGAGGTGAACTCTTTGTGTTATGGCAAGTGCTGCTTGTGGAAGCTGCTTTTTCCCTGACCCACATGAGCAGGGGATGGGATTATGTTGGAACCCCTGGGCACTGAGAATTCCAGGCTTGCTGTGCTGGCAGGCACTGACCCCCAAGCAAACACTGCACTGACCTGAGGCCGTGGAAAAGGCTCCCAAAATTGAGTGACAGCCCTGGGATTGTGGGTGTGTGGTTTGAATGGAAGTGTGTGATAGCACAGGGTGCAAAACTGAGAGTTTAAGAGTTTAGAATACAGTAATATATATAAAGCAAGATGGAGGTTTTAGGGCAGAGGCCAGTCCTTCTTTTTCACCTTCTTCTTCATGGGTTTGGGTGGTGTTTTGCAATTGGGTAGAAAAATCCTCATTGCGGGCCAGGGGTGGTTGGTTATTGGGTTAAAAGTAAAAATAATTTAGGTGTCATTTCTCAGTTGGACAGTTTATCCTTAAAAGGCCTTGTAAACAGAAAGATGGGGCTCCAGTTTTACTTTGTTAGCCAGAACTGCTGTAGAACTCACAGCTTGTGAGCCTGTAATGTAGATAAGAATTAATAAACATCTGAGTCCGAACAAGAAACACTGTCTGGCGCATTTAATCCTGACCCTGGCAAAAAAAGAAGATAAAACATAACAGCAAAAGGTGGATTTTAACCAGAGAAGGGTCCATGCTGTCCATCCAGCACCCACCTCATACAGTTTGTTGAGGAGTGAGCAGCCCCCAGCACTGTGCAGGACAGGATCAGGAGCTTCCCCTTCCTCTCAGGCAGCCCAGAGGATGCTGAACCCCGTTTGTGGAGGATTATAGAGGTACCTGATCACAGCTGAGTCCATCCCATCACTGCACATCCCACTGTGGGAGAGCTGAAAGTCAGCTGCAAGCAAACACATCCACACAGACCCAGCTCTGCTAGGAACAGAACACTCTGTGCCCAGACAGGAGAAGCACAAATGGAATCTTTCTTTAACAATGTCTTTAATTTTTTTTTTTTAATTAAAAATTTTAAAAATCTGCTGCTCCTGCCCAGATGGATGTTCCTGACCCTTCCCAAAAGCCAACTTAGCACCCAAGGTGAGAACCAAGGAATGCCTAGAGCTGCTGGGTCCCTTCCCTGACAGAAGGAAAGCCACTGAAGAACCTCAGAGCAATTTCTAATTGCAATCTCTAATTTCCAGCTCTGCTGAACTCTTTGAATTTTTCTGGTTTTTGTTTGTTTGGTTTTGGTTTTTTATTGTTGTTTTTGTTTGTTTTTTAAAAGAAACCCAATCCAGGTCCCTGCTATGCTATAATAAATTATAGTGAAACCCTGATTCAGTCAGTTTGGACTCTGGAGTATTTAAAATCTGTATCTAATTTTGTGATTTAGACCTATTTATATGTAAATTTAAAAAAAAAAGATGACTTCCGTATTATTTCCCTTATGATAAATTAGTCTGAATTAGTGATGAATATAAAGAATTAACTCTTATATTCCTTATGTTTTGGCTCATTTACAAATGTCATAAGAGCCCATTAGACACTTAAGAAAGTATGTCAAGCAAAAATAAAATTCTCTACAGAAAACAAAGTAAAATGTTTAATGATATAATGAAGACTCATTAATGTAATGCTTACTTTAATATTAAAAATTCACAAGAATTGTCATAGCTCTTGTCTTAATCAGATGAGCTTTTGTAATATTTATTTGTGTTGTAATTTCATAAATATTTATACATCCATTCCCAAACTTTACTGGTCTTTGCTGTATTAAATACATTTTAAACTTGTTAATATTTGAGGAGTGTTTTCTCCATGCGTGCCAGGCAGCCATTTGACAGTGCCATGTGATCCTGACTGTGGGCACACAAAACTGGAAGTACAAACCTCTGAGAGGAACCTTTCCATGCCAACCTGCCACGGGATAAAACCTCTTTTTTCAGGATATGCCTGGCTTTAGGAGGGTGCTGAATGTGGAGGCTGGAGAAGCAGTGTCCCCACTCCTCCCCTTCCCCTCTGCCTGTGCTCTGTGGTCAGCAGATGCTGGAAGAATTTGTTCCAACTACTTCCACAGAAATCCCAATTTCCAAGAACGAAGCAATCTTTCTGTTCCTGGGGATCTTCTGTTCCTGGGCTCTTGGCTCACTGTGCTGTGCCCTGCTCAGAGAAATTAAGGTTAACAGTGCCACAGTCCATTTTATTTTGTGCCTGAGCTCATCAGCATTTGCAAACATTAACTGAGTTAAAGCAGGATGTGAATGTGAGAATTTCCTGAAAGACAAAAGTATTTGAGGTAGCATCCAGCATGCTGAATTTAATGTATATGTAAATAAATGTGCTATGGAGCCTTTCAAGTAAAAAATAATAATAAAAAAATTAAAAATCAAACATTAGCCATGACTCATGGAAACCCTTGGAGAGTTCTTTCATCACAGAAAATTCCCCAAACAAGTAACTATCACATCTGAAGGAAATTAGCAGCATCCATTTTGGGTGAAAACTGGCACAAGTTCATACATACACTGCTTTGGAGAATGGGCACAGAACACAAAACTCCTTTGCCCTCCTCTCAACTCCACCTCTTCTACATCTTTACTCGTGGACTGAAATAAGATTGTCCATTTAATTTATTGGGTGCCCAAGTCCCTCTGTGCCCTCTGCAGCAAGGAGGGAAGTTTAGGTTTCAGGAGTTCAGGCCAGCAGTGGGTGCCTGACACCCAAAACCTGCAGCCAAAGGCTTGGAATTCCATGGAATTCCATGGCAGGATCACCCCCAAGAGGCTGACTGCACGCAGAACCAAAATCCACAAAACTGCCTGTGCTTCTGAGCCCTTCTGATCCGCCCCTGTGAGCTAAATACCTAGACATCCTTCAGGAGAGTTTTTCACTTCATCTCTCTTGATTTGCTATCCTCTTTATAATTTGTGCAGTAATATTCATAAACAGTAATTATTTATACATAGTTATGGACCTCTTGAATTTGATTCTCTTCTCACTTAAGCTATAAATATGGAATAAAATTAATATGAATCAGAAAAATGAGGACCCTGAAGACTGAAATATATGTGAAATCACTTACAGTCCTCTAACTTTTAAAGAGATTTTTTACTTTAATATTCTCCTGGGCTGCAAACACTACAGGGGAAAGTTTACATCCAATCAAGAGCACATTTACTGAAGTGCTTAAAAATGCACGGAAGTAGTTCTGCTGATATTAAGTTTTCTAAATCTCTCTCTCTCTCCTGGATTAAAAACAAAAAGCAAGCCTTTTTATCCCTGACATTTTAGCATTTGGAACACATCAAAATGTTTCTTCCACTGTGCTGGAAAGAAGTTCTAACTTTCCTCTCCTCCTGCGTTGGAGGCAAAGGGGCTAACACAGAGTGTACAAAGTGAACTCCTTTGCATTTCCAGGGGAGAAGGAAGGAAGATGCAGAATTCAAACACAGTTGTCTGTCCCTCTGGGTTGATATCTAAGGCACAAACCTGACCTCTTCACCTTCCAAACCTCTCTTAGGTGTCTTTTTGAAATGCAAGTTCAAACCTTGCACATTTGATTGGGCTTGCGCAGCAACCAGATAAATGGCTGTGCTATTGAGGTCAGATTAGAGGATTTACCCCTCCTGGCCTTAAAACTTGGAAATCAGAAGTTGAGTTCTTCTGAGATTTACATTAAAAATGGAAGAAGCACCATTGCTCAGGAGACATCACTAGGTTTTCTCCACTTTGGTTCAGAGCTTATGAAACCTCTTTCACCATGGAAAAACAAGCCTGAATCACTCTTCTTCCCAGGCTTTTAAAACCCACGGAAAACACAATGCTACTCTTAGACCAGGGCAGGCTTTCCTGTACCACACCACTTTGAATTTAACACTCAACTTCAAAGTTTACAAATCAGGTTTTTTTTTTTTTTTTTTTTTTTTCTCTGTCGAGANNNTTTTTTTTGCACTGCAGTGAGACTGAGAACAGAGCAGGCAAAGGAAGAAGAAAACAGAGAGAAACCAATTCTGAGAACGAGGCCTTGAAGTCTGCACCATACACCCTTGTCCTGGGCTCTAATTCACTCAGACTTCTGTAATGTATTCAGCCCAAACAACACTTCCACACATGCAGTTGCTGTTAATTTTAATCTGCTTCGTTATTATCTTTGAAATTTTATACATATGAGCTCAACTGAAAAGGACATTCAAAGAGGGGTTTTTTTTGTGGTTTGGGTTTTTTTTTGTGTGTGTGTTTTTTTTTTCCTCCTGGAAATGAGTGCTGAGTGATGCTCACCATAAATTAATTTTTCAAGCTTTGTAGAGGTTATGTAAATTTGCAGAATGTTCTTCTGATGTTTAAGCCACGTTTTGACAACAGCTTCCAAAAGTGGTCGGAGAACTCTTCCTACCAACATCTGCTTGTTGAAATATATGTAATGACATGGTTGTGTAACATTTCCCATTGATCTCTGGATGCCAGGTGATCACTCAAGCTAAAAAAATGCATGTGCACACAATGGAAAAGGGGAATTTAGACCTTAAAAGCATTGGAATGAGGGGGGTGGGGAGAAAGTGGTAAATTTCCTGCACCTTCTTTAAATCAGTATTTTAAAAGCCCAGCACAGCTACAGTTGCAATGCTTTTAAAATGCCTTTGACTCATTCATTCCCACTGCTCTTCTTGGTAACTATTTTGTCTTCCTTATCACATCTTAGAAAAATAATTTAAATTGGGATCCTCAAAACCCCTCCCAGTTTATACCTCTTTTTTTTATTATTATTTTTTTTTTAAATAAAGTTGAAAGCATCTCACCAGTTTGTTGGGAAACGGGAATCACTGTGATTTGCTTTGAGGTTCAGCTGTTTGAGAAATCTCTCAATTAAAGCAGAAAGGAAACTGTTTTGCAGTGCCTGACATTCAACGTCTGTAATGCTTTTGTCACAAATGATGTCTCTTTTCAGCAACATGGTCTCCTTGCCACCAACATAAGGCTTAGTTTAATTTAAAACACAATTTAAAGTTCTGTACACGGTGGGAACTCTCTCTGTCAAAACACTCTGCTGCACACAATGGGTGCAGCCTCCTTTCAAGCCTGCTGTGTTACTTTGGAGAAACACAGACACATGGGCAGCTACACATGTCCCCAGAATCACATTTGGAGGGTAGCTGATGCAGCTGGGCACGTCCAGTTGATAAAGATTTCAGCACATAGGCAGACGTGGCAATAAATTATAGAATTCCGGCGTGATCAAAGTAACCTGCCTTATTTGGTAGGCTGGCTAGTGTTTGCTTCCAAATATATAAATTTTAATTATACTTCTGGCTAACAATGTAAATAAATATGCAACTTTTTCTCCAAGCAATTAAAGGAGTTCAGACTCTCAATTTAAAATGCATCAGAAAATACAACCTAGGAAATATTTTTCCCCCACCAACAACTCCACTTTGTTTTTGAACAGCCTCCTTTTATCATGGAAGCAAAAAAACCCAGCACGACTTGTCTAAAAAAGCAGCAAAGAGGATTTGGGATTAGTTATCAGGGAGAAAAAATTGTGGGAAATACTGCAGGTGACAAAAGTGTGCAGCGAGACATGCCTGGCTTTATCAGTGGTTCAAAGCAAACAGGCTGTATGTGATCCATACATCAGCAATCCCCCTCACACAGAGATCGCTCTGCGCCGACACGGGAGTGCCATCAGCGCTCCTCCACTCCCCCAGCCAGCAATCAATTATTTAGGAGCTCTCTGAATAATGAATTATGAGTTTTTTTTTCCTTGATTTTTTTTTTTTTTTTTCCTTTGAGATGTGGTTTTGAGTGCTGGAACGTGCCCGTGTTCTGGATGGCAACAGGTGAGGTTTGCTGGTGGCCTCGGCGGTGCCGCGCGTGCCCCTGGCCAGGAGCCCTCCCTGCCCACTGCAGTGACACCTCTGGGAGCTGAAGCAGGGGCCTGCAGGGAGCTGTGTTACACTCCAAATTCTGCTCATCTAGGGTTTGGAGTCATGTCAAGGCTGATGTCTAGTCCAAGTCACCTGAATCCTTTGCTTCCAAAATATTGGCAAGCGCTGAATTTACATGCCACGGCACCAATGACAAGCAAGAGAGTTGTGGATTTCTACCTCAACAAATGAGCAACAAATCTGACAAACCCTTCTGGCAGAGCAGAGACTCTGGACAATATTGCCTTTGGACGTGTTGCCTTTTGGCAATATGGAGAGCCTGAGTTTGGAGATGCTAAAAAATACGGGGAAGCAGGCACAGTTGATATTGGCCATTCCTGACTGTGTTGGCCTTGTTGGGTGGCACTGCCTTGCTGTGGGTAAGTCATGATGTCACTTGTCACATTGTCACCAGCAGCGAGGATGAACACACGTGGCAGTTCCTCAGTGAGGCCAGGAGGGGTTCCTGGAACATGGGGCAGATATCTCCCACTACATTTTGGCTGATTTCAGTGCCTTCATCTTGACTTGACCTGACAGATGGCAATGGTTCCTTGCTGGTTTTCTTTTCTTTTTTTTTTTTTTTTTTTTTTTTTTTTTTTTTTTTTTTTTACATTTTATTNGCTTTCTTTCTTCAATATCTATTCTGTCAGTGTTCAAACAACAAACAACTTTTTTGGCATGTTGTGTCCTTGCTTATTTTCCATGAATTCTTAGGTTAATTATTTATAATATCTTGAAAGGTGATGAGATTTTGAAAGCTGTGTTACACAAAGTCATTGGAAAAGTCAGTATCAGCACCAGATGTTAACTTTTATAAAAGGACATGAATGCAGATTTAAACAGTAATTGGCAGAGTCCCAAAGTCTGGAAAGGAGCATGTGGATAAACATCAAAAAAGGGATGTCCTCCTCAGACCGTCATCTCAACTATTGTCTAATTCCTTTATTTTTCAAAATTTGGTGGAAAAACTTTTTAGTCCAGGTTTAGGGCAAGCTTCCCAATGTTACCCACATCTGGTCAAGGTTAGTCCAGCTGACAAGACAGACTTTGCAATGGGACTTCAACACTTTATACGAGCTGAAGCTGGCAGCAGAGCAGCATGAGAATGCAGCATGACAGGAGAGAAAGTGACAAATCCCTTCCAGAATCCAGAGATTCACTCTGAATTTCTGGTAAAGTTTTGGGCCGGTTATTTCTCTTGACAAACTGGTGATGAATTTCCTTGGAGCCAGACACTGAGTTTGATTTAGCAACGCTGCCCTTCCGCTCATGAAGCTTTAATTTAGCTGTTGTTATGAAACAGGAATCCAGTAGGGATGACTAAATAAATCCTAGTTTAGTTTATAGAAAACACTGCACGAACAACTACACTGAGCTGTAACCCTCACTATTCCTCACATAAAACACTGGAATAAATTAATAATAAAAGACTGTTTAGAAGTCATAACTTTAGAACACCACAGAAGTGCAATCTCCTCTGGTTTGAAATACTTCACTAGGTTTTGTATTTGTATGTTGTGCACTTGTCTTTGTGTCACTTTCCTGTATCTGAAAATCATCCTCTGAAATGTTCACCTGCAGAATATGCAGGTGAACATTTTGTAGAACATCAATCATGTGTGTCCCATCTCCTTTTTCTTTGAAAGTAACTAATTTCTACTGCTTATTTAAACTGGCAGAGCGCCTGCTTTATTATCAGTTAAGAACTTGTGCACAAAAATGACACCAGTTTGCATAATTATCATGAAATAAGACAGGCTTTTTTGGGGTAACAATCTGGTAACTTCATAATAAATCTGTCTGGAGCAATCGTAATTACACAGTAACTCATCTTAATACATTTGTATTCGCAGCAGATAAGTGTGGTGATAAGAAGTCCCACTATCATCTGTGTTTCACTGAAATGAGGAATTGCACACAAACCCATTATATACTGCAATTTCTAGAGCTTTCCACCCTGTCTTATAGGCTGACTGCAAGAGCCCAAGGGTTTGTTTATCTAATCTGGAAAACAGCTTGAATTTTGTTTTTATTTTTCCCCCATAACCAGTGATACAAAAACGGCATCAGAAGCCAAATTTCCAGTCTGTGTTAGATTTGTGTACATTCCAAACTGTGAACACACGCTCCTTAGTTCAGTCAGCACCACCAGTTGTGCATGTAAATGGGTTAATTGCCTGCTCACCTCTTCCCAAAACAAGCAACTACTCGATGCATCCGGGGACATGTGCATGTACACATCTTTTGCATCACCCAGATGAAAGGCTCTTTGTAAATATAGCGATATGTTGACTCTGCTTTTGCAGGGGATGATGATAAGAAGAGGGTCTGAGGAAAAACTCTTTGTTTGGCAGAGGAGCAAAACAAAGGCAGGAAGAGCACACGTTGTGATATATTCCGTACAACTGGATAATGAAAGGATGCTCCAAAACTCGTTCATGTGAATAGAAAGTTGAAAACAGCTCTATAAGCTCACTTCAGTGCTGATAAGAGCACAGAGGATGAGACAGATTTTACCATCTGAGAGACAAGAGGGAAACTGCACAAAGTTGGCTGTTAGGAACCCGAAACAACAACTTGAGGAAAAAGAGTTTAGAGAGGCACCATAATATCTCCATGATGTTCCTGCAAAGTTCTGAAACTGGGGCTCTAAACTGATGCTGGATTCTTCTTCTGTTTTGGTCCTGCTTGCTGCTGGATCTGGCTTTGATCAGTCCTTGTGCCACCACAGCCACTGAATGAGTTGTTCTCACTGTGCCTTCCAAGCTCTGCTTGCTCTTCACCCCTGGTCTCCCTTCCCATTTACTTCCCAGCTTAATAAATCACACAGAGCAGATGCAGAGAAATCACACGGTCTGTGTCACTGCCTAAAGCAGGAATAAACACACCCAAGACATCTCTGACAGAGGTATATCTGTGTTGCTTTTAAAAATTTGCACTGAGCATACATCCATAACCTTCAGAACTGCTGTCACTAGAAGGAACATGTTCTTCATGTTTGTTTTAAATTCTCCTTGCTAAAATTTAAGTCTCATACTTATCACACTTTCCACTTCTATTTCTGTAAGGCTCCCCGATCCTTTTTCACTTATTATTTCACCTCTGTTCTTATCAGCCCCATTCATTACTCATAAAATAAATCCAAGGTTTTATTTTCAATGACAGACAAAGTTCATAAACATACACACCTGCCTTCATTCTGCTTTGGATAGTACTTTTCTTCCCTGGTTCGTTCCACTTTTTTCCCCCCTCTTTCGTTTTAACCCTTCAGGCTGTGTAGGAGAGCACAGAGTATAGAATCTGAAGCTATCAGTGACTCAGAAGAAAAATCACTACAGTTCCCAAACCCCTGAGATCCAGCAGACTGATGGCATCCTATGGACAGAGTTATGAGAGGAGAAGGTGCCAAGTATATTTAAATAAAGGAAAAAAGTAAACCAATATTCACATAGCAGTTTATAATCTCTGGCTTTACAAATATTAAGCACAGAATTGTCAAATGAGAATATTCATGGGCTGGCAATCTGATCCCCCAGCAAGGACTGGGTACAACAATTCTTAATTGCCACTGAGGTAAGCCTGAGAAGATTCAGAAGAGAAGTTCCTGTGCAATGAAATTCAGTGGAAGTCGTGGATGGGGGAATGTAAAGGATATATAAGATTAATTTAATGTTGATGAGAAAATTTAAGATGAGGCTCGGGGAATTAACTCCAGATGCAATCTGAACTTTTATGACATATAACTAATTACACAGGCAATGAAAAGAAATTAAATTGATTATTTTCTTTGACTCTTTAGTTCTAGGATTAATGTGTAATGCACAATATTTGCTTCCATTTTCAGAAAGCAAGAATGACTTTTTCGAGGCAAAACACCTAAAGTGAATTTGGAGATGTAGATGGAGATTTCTCCTCTTCAGACTGGCACTTTGGAGAGACAGAACTGAGACCAGAAATATTTTACTGCCACAAATAAACCATCATGACTGAAAGGAGAACATGGGATCAATGAAGAATTTCTTTTTCAGTGTTTCCTCTCCAAACCCCCAGGATGAATCTCTGCCACTGCATTTCTGGTTACCCACAAGGTGTCATTAGCACACGGAGGAGACCTCTCAACAACCAAACCAAGGGCAAATACAGACTGTGGAAATTAAGCAGACTTTCATATAAACTGAACACAATATTCGGTGAGTTCCAAGCACGCCCTGTTTAAATGATTACCATGTAAGTGTCTTCCTCACTTTTGGAGCTCTGTTGCATTCAGCAGATTTCTCCAGATCTGATTGCAGAGGATTCATTACACAGGGAATGCCCAAAACACTCGTTCCTAATATTTCCTGACCTTGTGATGCTCTCTGACTGCTCCCATAATATAACTATGTGATCTCCTGGCTCACTTTATTGATGTGCTCTTTAGTGTTTGAATGGGAACAGGAGCGAGGTGCCTTCAGCTGCTTGAGGAGCTTCATCAGCCCAGCATTCCTACATTCCTGCCTGCACAGGGAAGCTCAGGGCAGAGCCTCCTCACAGACAAACACTCCTGGCCACCCCAGTTCCTCAGTCACGCTGTGCCAGGGCACACAGGGAATTGCCAGGCTTCACATCCATGCCTCAGGGGCTTTTGCTCATTTCCGTGGTGCACATCTGAGGAGAAAGCTGGGAAAAAAGGCCCCTCAAGTTCTGCATTCCTCAGCACAACCGAATCAAACCTGTTTTTGCCCCTGTGCCAACGATGAATGTGGGAAATGGATTTGTAG
>VYXD01013524.1:0-62222 GCA_013397195.1 Hylia prasina
GCAAACCCTCTTCCCCATGTAATAAGGTCATAGGGTCCTTCTATTTGTCCTGATTCTAAATTTTTAATCAAAACTGGGGGCTGCTCTTTCAATTTTGCTCTTTTGCTGTTCAAAAAATGTGTGTAAATGGGGGGGTCTGGCTCTTCTGCAGAGCTATTTAAAAAATTGTAAACATACAGAGCTTTGCTCAACCTCTTTTGAGGTGCATTTCACTATTGCTTATTTTACCTTTAAAGGGGTTTTTTTTTTCGGCACATACCTTATGAGAAAGAAAAATACAAAAGGGAACCCTCAGCTGTAGCAATCAATCAAGTTGGTTTCTAATGACCTGACAAGGCTGTATGTTGTTCATTGTTTGAAATCATGTCTTAATTTTTTTATTAAACGTAAAAAAAGAAGGTGACTTGTACTAAAATTAAAAGCATTATAAACTCAGTCAAGCTAGAAGTAGACTGCAGTGTCAAAGTGCTAATTAGAGCAAATTAGAATTAACAGGTAGTGTTGGATTACAACCAGACCATTACATTAAAATATAATCAACACTTATGAATTCCCAAATAAGAAATCTTTAGAGAAAGCTGCCTATTTAATTATACATTCCAATTAAGATCCTGGTCTCGATGCACAAAGCTTATCTGAACAACTGTTGGCCCAGTTGAGTTACTTGAAAGTCACATTTGCAGTGATTGGTGCTACTACTGAATTGAACTGTTACAGGGTGGATCTTTTCCTGTGCTTTCTCTTGAGCACTCTTAACAAAAAAATCAGTTTTACAGCAAAGCTCTGCTCTGGAAAGGTTGACTGCTGGAGCTAAGCACTTCAAAATGCTAATTGAAGTGGTGTGCTTTTTTCCCGAAAAAACAACATGCACAAGTTTGAAAATGGTTTACAAGAGAACATAGTCAAATTAAGATCATAAAGTTTCAAGTGTTTTTGTGTGTATGTAGTAGATCTGATTTTATTCTTAGACAATAAAAAGGTCCTTCCCATTCAAACAGAAGAGCAAAGGGCAACTGCTAACAAGATGAAATGTGTTACAGCTAGTAACATCCATTACACAATGGAGCCTCTAGTCCACATCCACACACAATGAACAATTAAAGAAGCCAGCAAAAGATAAAGGTTTTATTAGCTATATCTTTGAATAGGAAGTTGATTAAATCTACAAAACTAGCAATAAACAGAAATGCACGCTAACATGACAGGAGGCAAAGGCCATGCAGACTGTTTGGCTGTTATGCACAGTTTGTGGGGCTGGGTGCTCCTGTGTGACATCACCAGTCTCAGTGCAGGAGAACAACTTGAATTGTTCAGTTCTTAGCCCTTCTGAACTAGCAGTTCTTTGCACTCCGGCTTCAGTTCTGTGTGCATAATTTTTGCTGGTCAAACCACCCAAAAAGTGACAAATGTCTTAAGTCTTTAAAATGGGGAGAAAGATTAAAAGAAACTGGAGGGAAGAGTAAGCTAACTGTAGACATGGTAACAGCTGTGGGAGATATATCAAGGACTGTTGGAAACAGATAGGGTATAACCTGACAGGTGGTAAAGAAAATAATGAGTTGAAAATGCAGCAGGGGATAGGAAAAACTGTGTAATCACTCAGGATGGCAGTGTACTGGGAAAAAAATACCTCAAGAACTTGGTGCAGGTAACATAAGTGTTCCCAATTTCAAAACAGGCATCTAAAAATTTACTTGGGCATTCCATTTGCTACCTGTGACCTCTTTCTAACCTCAGCTGACAGTGATCACAGATGGGGCAGGCTCTATAACACTTTTACCACAGGAGGGAAAAAGCTGTCACAGATTGCTTTTATGGACCAGTGATACCCTGTGGGATCAGTAGAAGGGCTTATTGAATCAATGCAAATTCCAAACAATGGACTAGGCACTGAGCTCAGACTTTGGAAGCTTAAATGTGTTTTGTGATTGCTGTCTGACCAATTTCTTTCTGAACAAGATAAAAGTAAACCCCTTAGTCAAGTGAAAGTTTGGGAACATGTTTCAGTTCGAGGTAAAAGGCTGCTTCAGAACACCAACACTGGAGCTGCTGAGAAAGATTTAAACTGTTCCTTTCTCATTCTCTGACTTTTATGTGGGCAGTATTTCTGTCATGGTATTACATCTCATACTTCCTTTTTTTAGCATGCTTGTCTTCAGCTGTGATCTAGTTCCCTGCTTTTGTATTTGCAGGCTTTGGGGTGTTTTTTAAGGTCTTTTATTTTGTAAAAGGTAGTATTTCCCTTTATTAGAGGAATTGATGTAGAGCGACTAAAGAGATGAGACTGGATCTTAGTCAGGAATTGCTGAATTCTGGTTGTCAGTCTGTCTGTGAGCTAAGATAAGCTTACCTGAGGACCCTTGTTGTACCTTAAATATATTTTGTCTCTTAGCCACTTGCTGACATCTTCTGTTGCAGAATGTTTTATACAGAGCGATATCCTGCTCCCACTCAAGTGCCACTGCCAATCTCAAAGTTTTCTTTGCAAATATTAGAAACTTGAACCTTCAGTATGTCTTCAGGTGGATTCTGTTACTTCCCTGCAAACTTCTGTGGCATTGAGATTATATCTTGCCATGGGTTATGATCTGAGTACCTGTGAGGAACTGTTTTATGCAGATAGATGCAAAATGTTAATGAGCATAGCTAATGACTGAATTATTCTACATCTAAAGTTGTGTTTTTATTTTCTTGCAGCCATACTATTAGAAGACAGAAATTCCAGTGAGTCTACATGGAGGAATAAAATTTCTATATCTGCCCTAAACACTCCAGAGCCAGCAATGATGCATGAACCTTTAGTTGGCAGCCAGAAGAGGAAAGCAAGGAAAACTAAGATCACACATCTTGTCCGAACAGCAGATGGGCGAGTGTCACCAGCAGCAGGGACAGTGGGTAAGGAAATCAAAGTTAAAATTTTATTAAAACTGAATGGTTGGAGAAGGTTTAAGGCTACAAGCAACCTATCAAGGCATTGTTTTTAAATCAGCTTGTTTTCATACCTGCTTAGAATGGTCATTATTTAAAATACAGGTATCAACCAACTGGAAAATCACTGAATCCATAATGGCCAACTTCTTTGTTTGAATGACCAAATTTGTCATTTCTCCCTCAGCATTTCACTCTCAGAACTGTTAACTGATGCAGAGAGAAAAGGAAAACGGTCACCTTTCATGATTTGTTTCCAGTCCAGCAAAAAAATTACACTGCATCTGGTTATAAGTCATAAAACTGAATTTAATAATAATAATAGTTAATGCCAGAGTCCTTGTTGGAGTTCTCCAGTAAGAGAATCTTTCAAGACTACTGTACCTAAAACATACACACAAGCTCTCTTGCCTGACCTAAAAGATCAAATTCAGTTGTACGCAAAATCAGTAAACTGCTTCATAAACCTTAGTACTGTGCTTCTGACCCAGTAGCTTCAGTCAGAAGAGGTTACAGCATGAATCAGGTGACACTGTCAGAATCAAAGTCCTAAAGATAAAAGTTCTGTTAACACCAGACTAGTCAGCATATCCATAGGCTGCAGTGAATTTATGGACTACATCTGCATGCTTTAACTTCCTTTGCAGAGGAGAAGCCAAAAGAGCTGCCACAAAGTACTCTACAGAAATCATCAAGTGCAGAAACAGATTGCAACAGTGAGTGCTCCAGAAACACAGAGACAGAAGAAAATCATAGTATTACATCGGATATGCCAGCGGTGTCTGCATTTTTTAGCTTAGCTGCTCTGGCAGAAGTAGCAGCCATGGAAAATGTACACAGGTATGGTTTTTATTTCTTGTTGTTGTCTTAAGTAAATAGTATGTGGCTGACAGCTTGCTCAGAAAGCATGTGAATAGCAGACTGTTTAATTTGGCCTGCATTTCCTCTTCCACAGCTTTCTATGAATGTCTGCTTTACCCCACTTGCTTAGGTAGTGTTAAGTCTTCACCTAAATGACAGTGTAATCTGCTTAGGAGTCAGTAAAATGATCCTTCCCAGTAAGCTTACCTACCAATTTTTGTATGTAAGCAGGTTCATATGCTCCTTGAGATACTAATGATTGAGAATTATCAGATGCTATTTGTCAGATAGTAGAAGATTTAAATAGCTACTGCACGCTGATTTGCATTTTCCAGTAGCCTAAAACCTAAGATGGTGGAGAGAATTTCATACATTTTGAGATGAATTTTTTAATGCTGAACATGGCTGAGGAAAGCTAACTTGTTATTCTTAGTCTTGTGCTTGGCTGTGTAGAAGGCAAAGCATCTGCAGAATAGCATGGGGCAGAACAGCTCTGGGTGATGGAAAGTCAGGGTAATTTGGGTTGGTCCTCTCAGTAATTGAGTAGGCCATCCATACAGATAAGGTGGAGAACATGTAGCTTACTTAGGGCTTATGAATCGGTTTACCATGGTCAGACCTGTGAGGGGAATACACCAAAGACAGCAGATCCTCCTTGATGCTTGATTATCTAGTGTTGTTCTTTCATGGAACTTACTGGGTATGAAACCCCATCCCCTCCTGCAGTGGAAACTCACTGAGAAAGCATTGGGCTGGTTTGAAACCATCACAGTGTCCACAGATGCCATTTGACAGATTGCTGGCTGCCTAAGCAACTCCTCAAGGCAGCAGTTCATGAAACCATTCACAGCCTCAGGTAACTGTTCCACTCATGGGCCCCTCTGATGAACCCAGTGCTTTGTGTTCAGACTGCATATCAAATGCTCAAAGGCTTTTTAGAAGCTTAGGAACCCTACAAGAAACAGATCTGCTGGTTCCTCTCTGCAGAAGCTGTTGTCTTGGTTGAGCAGCACTGTTTTGGCCAAGTGATTTCACCTGCACTCTGCCTGTTTGTCATCATAAGCCACAAAATGAGACTGGCGGAAGTGCTGTGCTGAGCTCTGCTCTCATTCACAACATTGTGGTTTCGTTGACTGCCGTTAACACTGACCAGGAATGCACAAAAGCAACAGGATTTGCTCTGCTGTGATTTTCTTGTGCCTCCTAAAGAGTTCTTGTCTTCCTCTTGTCCTTGTTGAAGTGAGCTAATGTTTTGCAGAGCTTTGTGGTTGGGTCTTCCTCTTTGAATCCCATCTTTTCTCACTCAATTACATAGCTCAAGTAATGCAGCACCTTTCATAAAATGTTTTCAGAAACACCAAGTGGACAAATATCCCACACTGGAAATGCCAGTTTGTAAATCACCCTGAGGGAGGTGAAATGACAACAGGGGGGACTCTTCCAGTAGAAAGTAGTAGCCATGTATCTCACAGACCTGGCAAATGGAAGTCAGAACAGAAACCTAAATCTTAAAGGCCAGATGCATCTCTGTTTTCAACTCTGTCAACTGTTGTTACCTTTTGTAACTCACTTTATTTGCAAATAGCCAGAAATGTGAAGAAAATAATTAGAGGTTTGCTTGATGTGTTTCTTCAGTGTCTGAATTTAATTTATTAAATATTTTCAGAGAGTCTTGGGACATGGAATCCTTCTGGCAGCATGATTTTCATTTGAAGTCTTCTGCTTAGCTTTATTTACCTTGTGCATGCCCTGGTTAAACACTCTGAGTCTCAGCTCCATTTTGTGCCAAGGCCAATTCATTGCACTCCAGCTGTGTGAAGCACATGGATACCTCTGCTGGGGGTTTCTGCTGGGGGTCTTAGCTGGGCCAGGGTGAGGTTAAGTGTCCCTGGTGTAAATAAGAAGCCAGCGCCAGATTTTCACTGCTACCAATGGCAAATATTGTAACAAAAATAGAACCTCACATAGAAGAGTAAATAACAGGCAGTGACATGTTTGGTGCATGTATTTTGAAAGGCAAGCTGCAAAGGAGTTCTTCCGAGTCCATTCGGTACCATAACTGATGTTGATTTCCAGCGCATAATTCCGGCACAGTTTATTTTTATGATACCCTGTGCCAGAGGACCATTTGTAAATTAGCACTGCTGTAGTAATGAAAGAGACGTGCTAGGCTGATGTAGTCATGATATGTGGAGGAATCCCAGTACAACTCTGCTGATAAGTATATTTTCATATTGCTTAAAAGCTGTCTGTTGACTCACACAAACATGATCTGTGCCTCTGTGCATTTACCTTCTTTTGCCACATGTTCTGTATGCTCTGCTTCTGAAGGCTGCAGCAGCTCCCTTGCAAAATGAGTCACAGCACTTGCACGCTATTGATTTACTCTTATACTGTGGGTTTTGCTTTGTATAGTCAAATACTATCACATCTTGTTTTTTCCTGCCTTTGCATTGTGATGTTGGCTGTCCTCAGGATACTGTGTTACTGTTGCAGAGACACCTCTGAAAGCACATGTAACCAGAGTATGTGAGCACCTGCAGCAGTGAGGAGTTACCCTGCTACCATGGCAGGTGCTGAACCTACAGCTGCCGCTTCCCATCCTTTCAGGTCTGGTAACAGCACCTCCCGTGCTCCAAGTATTGATGGGTGGATTTTCTTTTCTTCTTTTGCAGAAGTCAGAGGGCCACACCTCTCCCACATGATGGACAGCCAAATGAAATGTCTCAGGCTCCAGTGCTTATTTCCTGCGCTGACCAGTGAAGCTCCACTTTATTGTAAAACATTGTGCTTTACCTAATATCCTAGCCTTGTCTTTACCAAGGGAAGCTAGTCAGTCCATATGATGGAACTAGAGACTGCAATAAAGTGCTTATTGCTCTGAGTGGCCCAGAATTCACTGGAAGCCAGACGTTAGCAACTTGGGCCAGGTCCTCTAATTGCAACCCAGTATGTAGGAGGGTGATATTGTCTATTAATGAACTGAAATGGAGTGGAATGATCCCAGAGCTTGCTTTCTATTGAAGGCTTTTAAACAGTAAACAGGTGGTTGGTGTGAAAAAGGCTGCCTTTACTGTTAGCTCACACAGCATCTCTTTTACCAACCAGAGAGTATGACAACTAGTTTCATATAATACCTAGTTATTCTAAATGAAAAAGAAAAAAAAAAACAAACAAGAAAAACACTGACGCACTGCACTAGTTACTATTAGATATTCTTCGTCATTTTTGTACATGAAGATTTAAGTTCTAAGATGGTTTATATTAATAGGTTATGCCTACGTTTATATTGTAGAATGAATTTAAAACCTGTTCCAGAGAACTCAAGGCAGCCTGGACAGATGTACCATTGTTAGCGGTGTTTGGGCAGCCATGTGGTCCAGATGTTCTGCACTTTTATATTTGCCACCAGAGTGGTAGAGTTTACTGGGAGAAGTTCTGACAGGCTACGTTTGGATTTGTTTCTTTTTAATTTAGCTTGGAATAACCAGGATGATGTGCATTAGAAAAAGGAGTGGTGTATGGAAAAGAAAATACTGCAGATAATTGACTTGTCTTTCATGCCTTGGAGGGTTCCTTTATTTTTGCATAGATATCTGAGTGACTTGGTGAAACTTTCCTGTAAACAAAAAGTACTGCAAATGTGTTTTTCAAAAGTGACCTTAGTATTATTTAACAGTTCTGAAAAACTTAAAACCATGACTTTTCGATATAGTGTACACCAATACACATACCTTTTACATTTTACAGACACTGGCATTGTTGTAGTTACTATGCACAGTCCAAATCAGCTTCAGAGTTTGCATAAAGGGCCAATTACAGTTCGTGTTGGTGAAGTGGAAAGCTGTATACAGTTAAACTACAACTGAAGAGTAGCATTTGACTGAATTCAGACTACCAAACAGATCCATCTGCCAGTTTCTGTCTCTGCTTGTGTTGAATTCTTGTGTTTTGCTCTCATAAATACATCCCAAAAGCAGGCCAAGTGTATCACTTGGCCTGTTACCTTCACTATTCTGACTTACACTATTGTATAGCCAAGCATTGATTCCTACCAATAGACGCAAAATGATCACTAGTAATTGATCTAAAGCTACAAATTCAACAGGGTACTTCTTCTATAGCACAAGATGTTTCCCTACTTTTTGCATTGTAGCACAACAATTTACCAAATTGGACTCCAGCAATAATTTTCTATTAGTCTTCGTCATACCGGCTGAACTTTTGATAGTATTAGATTGAGTTTGAAGTTCTTTGAATTAAGTCTTTAAATGATGCGAGTTTACATCATTCTATCAGGCATTCTTATTTATACTTGACTGAATTGATAATGTGTTTTGGGGTTATTTTTTAACTAATTTGATGTAATAGCCATATGGACAGTAACTATTAATGCTTGCTAGGTTTAGCCTTTCATTGTTGTAGTTAAGTGAAAGGTTTTGGTTCAGTGTCAGGCAACAATATACAATGTACCACAAGAGTTTTAAGAAAAGATTAAAGGTCTGACAAAAGGCAGGTAGCTGGGTGTCACTGAAACAGTACCATGTAGGATGCATGTGTTGAAAGAAGGGAACAACAGAAGAACAACAAAATGTACAAACCAATGAGTCAGTGAAAAGGCTTTTCTAAAAATTCAGGTGAATAAATGTCTACGAGCCCCTGGAATGCCATTGCAGCCTATGGTGGTTTTTTAAATAAGATTTTATTAAATTTTTATAAGTTATTTTAACAAGAGAGGAAAAACTTAAAAGACTTAAAACTTGTGGGTCACAGCAGGGTGGCTGTTGGAGTTTTGGACCACTTTATAATTAGCTGAAATCCAAATATTTTACAGTGCAGGCCGTTCACGTTGACAATGGTACTAACTTATTTCTCTAGAAACCTTTAGAGTAGATATATTTTTGTCAAAGCACCCCATCCTTCCTCAATTTAAATTTCAATATTGTTCCTGGAGATATTTCTGTATATTAATGGTACCTTTTTTAAAAGAAACAGAAAATTACTTTTTTCTATATGAATTAATATCTTACTTGATCTGCTTTTCCTTGACTTTCCCTTAGAGAGGGGGTAGGGTTGGGTCCATTTACTGGATATGACTGTTTTCAGATACTTATAAACCTTTTTGTAGATATGCTTAATTTTTAAGCGATTAGGCACTGAGAGTAGCAGAAATCCTGCAAAGCTTTATAGTTCACTAGGCATTTGCCTTTGTTGGTTCTCTGAGTGATGTCTTGATTTAAGTAGCTAGAATTTTCCCTGAATCTACTAGAAGGGGTATCAGTATTTTCAGGTAACAAAGTCTGTTAGCACAACAAAAACTTCAGACCAATATCTTACTGTATTGGGGTTGGGTTTTTTCCTTGTTTGTTTTGTTTTAATTTTTATTAATTTCAGCTGCTTTCATTTTGGAAAATCTTACTGCTATTGTGTGTACTTCAGTATACCAGCAAACACTGTTACCTGTTAACACGTTGTCCACAAATGCCTCTAGAGAAGAAATTGTTGCACCTTATGTATATCTCAAGCAAACCAAAATATGATGCTTTTCTGCTTTGTTTATTCTGAATATGTTGTATCATACTTTACTGAACCCATTTTAACTTAGCTAAAGCTATCAATATTTATGCATTTCACATTATTTTCTGGATCTGAACCTGTGTATAAACCTTTCTTCGAAAAAAAGACAAGCATTCACTGTAGTTGTCCTCTGTGACTTATCCATGGGAGGGGGGAATCTTGTCTCAAGTGTAAAATGCAGTACTGTCCCAGTTTTCCTTGGCTTTTATTTATTTAGTCATCTTCGATATTTCATAGTTCTGAGGCATACAAAATGCATTGCCATAACCGAAGCTACAGATCTAAGCAGCTGAGAGAAATTTACTGCAATGTCTTCTTAATTGTTCTAGTACTGTATAGAAATATGGGAAATATGTTCTGCAGAACATTTGAGATGCAGATTCTTATCCCCACAGTAGACTATTTTCCAGGTGTTAGACCAAATCAATCAAAAACTCCGTATCTCACAGGTCTTTTCTGACTAAATGATTCTGAAAACATCTATGAAGATTACTTAAAGCTCTGCTTTTGACAGTAACTACCCCTTGAATGTGCTGTGATTTCAGAAAAGAATATATTTATTTAAGATGACTGAATGCTCTTTTATACTAATACAATATCCCAAAGTCAGGAGCAAGAGACTTCTTGGTAGTTTGGGTTTCTATTTTATAGCACTGGTGCATGACTTTTGAAATTAAAGTGATAAGCGTTGTTGGAAAGGGGCACAAGAACAAGGGACTGGTAGAAGTGTGTGGATTTGTGGTGTTTAAATTCCAGCTTTGGTCTTTATTATTTGGGTGAAAGCTGCCTTTGTAGCGCAAGGCTGAAGAGCATTCTGCAGTTTGTATCAAGTAGAGAGTTGTAAGTCACGTCAGTACAAGGGAATGAATGCCTTATAGTTTGGACACTGTCTTTTGCAACAGGATATTAATTGAAGCAGTTTTAATTTCCACTGCCTGTTTAGCTACTGTACAGATACTGAACCAACTGAAAGCAAGTTACAGACGTGGGACAGCTAAGAGAGCATGTAAGGAAAGCTGTCCTTTATTCTCAGTATGGCAACATTATGGCAACAAAGGGGGATTAGAAAGGAATTTAGATGTGTATATATAGGTAGGGGTGTGTGTGTGTGCATGCATGTGTGTGTGCCTGGGTGTGTACATTCTGCAAAAAAACTGATGTAGTAAACCAGAAACATGATGGATCTACAAGACACTATAATGTATGTTGACCCTTTTGAGTGCACTCCCTTTTTTTTGAATGCTGAGCCTAATATGGCTACCTCTCCTAAAAGACTACTTTTGTTAACTTCCATTTGCTTTCAGGCTTGATCATGTAATCTTTTTGGCCATGGATACTGTTTGTATATCGCTGTGTGTTTATTTTCCAAGAGCAACATTTATATAGCGTAGACACCATAAAGGCTGAATATACAGTGGTAGCCAAACTGTGTTGCTGGAGCATTTTTGTTTAACCTCTGCCACAGTCGTATGGGTTGCAGGACGTGGGCCCACTAGCTCTGCTTGGTTCAGTGAGATCAGTTTCTGTAACAGCAGAAGATGCAGTGCTCGTGGGGTGGTGGACTTCCAAAGTCTCCAGAGGTGTCAAGTAAGCCATGTGCTGCTGGTGAAACTTCCTTCTGGAGTTTACGTTCGCAGTCCTGATTTCGCGAGGAAACATAACTGTGCAACTTGTGTGTTGTTTACCCTACGTTATCCATTAGATGCTGTTTGTTTGCTGTGCTTGTTTGATAGGTTGAAGAGCTCCTTTGCCATGTTTTGCAATACTCATGGCATTCTCCTTACTTTGTACATATTTTTGAACTGTCAACTACAACTGCCAGGATGCTGAGACACTTCAGGACACTGAGTGCCATGAACAAGCACATGTTTAGGCTGTGAAAGGGTCACTTGCCTCCTCCCCTGAATTTCCCAAGAAAAAGGCACAGTGAGGTTTATCCTCTCACCGAAGTACTACCGTAGTTATTTATATACGTAGTATTCTGTACTGAATTGATGACTTTGAAGAAGCTTAAGAGATGGATGACTATTTTATGTCCCCCCACTAACTCTTTGATGGCAGAAATCTAGGAAGACTTGACAGGACATCTCCACTCAGCAACCCAAGCTTTGGCTGGAAACCCTCCTTCCTTGAGGGGCAGCATTGTTGTTGGCACTGTGACAGTGTGGGAGCCCCAATCACGGACCACTATGCTCTTGATTTAAGCTTGGGCTTGCGTGATGTTCCTGGGGAAAGCACGTCATCATGACCTAGGGCCTTCATTGAGGTGAAATTTTAAAAACTACTGCAAATAGCTTAATATTTGTGGAGTTCTTCCGAAGAATTACATTGTAGTTTCTGGGTCTTGGGTGTTAGCATATTCCAGCAGACCCGTGCTGTACTCCACTGGAAAAACCACACCTGTTCAGGAAAACTGACTGGACTTCCCCGAATGTAATGGTCTAATCTGCGCTTTTCAGCTCCACAGCTGAAACCTTGTTTGCCCCTCAGTACTGCCATACTCCAATCAGTGGTTGGGTCTTTGAGGGCGACAAAAGCTAGAGAGACATGTATGTGCATGTGTCTGCACGTGTGTGTACGTACACATACACACCTCAGGGTACGGTGACTTCCAGCATGGACTCTGTACTAAAGTGTTCCCATGTTCGCTCATAAAACAACTTGAAGTTTCTCAGATTATAGTTTTCCAACTTTCTTGCTAGAAAGAAAGTATCTTTTGGTATCTTTTCTTCGCATTACACACCATGAGGTGTGAGTTTCAGAAATCACACCTGAAAAAAACACAGATCCTGCTGACCTGGATGCTACAAAAACCTCCTTTCTCAGCAGTGCTTGCTTTTAATAACCAGTATCTGTTGACAGTTTCAACACAACTGATTTGCTGTGATCTTTCTTCTTGATGCCCAATCCTTCAGCTTCTATTCTCACATGTATTTCCACTGAATTTTGACCTGAATGGTTTTATTCTCTCCAAAGTTTGGTGGAAACATGCCTTACAATAGTTCATCTACATCAATATAACATCAGTATAACAGAGCTACTGCCTTCTTAGTCTTGTGTAGTTAAGTCAAAAAGCACATTTATAGAATGTCATACTTTATTCAAAACCCTCTGATACTTTTAAGTGCACATGTTAAGTCATGTGTATAACATGCTAAAGTACCTTAAACTGTGATAATGAAACTGAATAGAATATTTAATAAAATATTTTAAATATTTGATAAGGACCTTCAAATAGATTTCTTTATGTTCATTCTATTTTGGTTATCTAGTGTGTGCCTGTAAACAGTTTCCCATTTAAAACTAATGATTGCAAATAAATACTATTCAAATGGAGCTTTGATACTTCACCTGCTTTACCATCAAATGATTGTTTACTTTAACATATGGCTGAGTTAGCAGTATTTTTAGAAATTGTTTTTGGCTACAGTATGAACTTGTTGGGTTGTTTATATTTAAACAAGCTCATTTTCACCTGAAAATGGAAGATGCCAAAACCCAGAGATGGACTCTCAGAACTGTAAGCTGTAGTTTTGTCAGATCATCCACTCAGCTTCTACACAATGACTGTGAAGATATCATTTACTTTGCAAAGAACGTCTGCCCAATGGTTCTTCCTTACATGTGTCTATATTGGGAGCTTCCATTTTATTTTTTAAAACTTCTGAGCTTGGCTCAGCACTGTTGACATTGTTTAGGAGATCCACAGATCCATTCAGGTGCCCCAGAATTCTGTGGACTTATATTGCATGAAGCTGGAGACTGTGGGACACAGAGAGACAGGACTCGGTGCAGTTAGGTTTTGGAAGAAAAGTTTGTCTTTTCTTCTGGGCTTTCTAGGTATCTACTTCGTGTTTGTGGATTTTGTTGTCTTTGCACAATCGGGAAGCTTGTTGATAGTCAACAAAAATAAAAGAGAAGTTGTCCCACAGAAGAAGCCCTTGCTATGATTTCAGTCTTTGGACATAAGAGAACTTATTCGGAAATGGTTTCTCTTTTAGAAATAAGTAGCAAGTGATATCAATGCTTAAACTTAGAGGTAGTAGGTTCCCACTACTTTGGAAACTTGTTTAAACCAGGAATCTGCTCTGCCTGTGTATTTTATCCTCTTGGGGCCTGAAAATCAGACTGGTGGGCATCATCTCTTTTTCTTTTCTTGGATACCTGAAACCTCCTTGATTGCAATGTGTTTTGGATCACAGAAGACCCCAGAACAGACTTCATGAAGCCAGTAGACACTGGATGTTCACATGGGAGCAGATCTCCTGTCTCTGAGTCAAAAACAGCAGAAGGGAAACCTTTAGGTTTGTGGCTTTTTTTATCTATGTGCTGTTTACTCAGGAAAGAAGAAACGTATGCAATCTTGTACTGTCTTTACTAGGTATGCATCAGTATCTCTGCAAAGAAGCACCAGGAATGGAAAAGCTTCAGCCTTAAAGGCCATGTAAAGGTCACGGGGAAGGGGAATGAAAGTTCTGATTCGTAAGCAAAAAAAGTGGAAGAAATCTAAAATGCATGATCTGTCAGTACCAGATGTCCAGTCAAGGACCTTGAAGTCACTGTTCATTTTTTTAAATTACTAAATTACCTTAAAACAGTCATCTTCATTCCTTGAAGTCACATCTTTTCTCCTCTGCTCTCATTTGGTTCTTCCAACTGAAGACCTGTTGAATTCAGCTAATTCTCAGTGCATCTAGATCTGGTTTGTTACCCAGCTCTCAGGTTGCTTTTTGCAACTGCATGGCATTACACTGACTCTTAACTGTCAGGTAAGGTAAATTTCCACTAATACTTCTGAAAAAACAGAGGGTGGAAAGGCGTCATCTGACTAAAGTACCACGCTTTGCTAGACACTGCTGTTCTCCCCTCAGTACCATTTGTTGGGTCCCTTTTGTTGTTCATCCTGGAGTTTTTTTAACGTACAGCTAACCCTGCTTTCAGAGAGACATTTTTTTTCCTACAATGTGACAACGTGGAGTGACACACACAGTATACCTGGGCATACAGTAGCCATGCTATACACAAGCTCAGGGGGCTGTCAATTCTCCAGTAGGACACTAGCACTGTAAAAAAATACAAGATGTGTTCCTATCTCTGCTGCAAAGTTCTGTTTTGTTTTGTTTTCTGAAATAAAACCTGTAAGATTCAACATCTGCCTTCTATCCAGTGTCAAATTCTTTTTTGTGGACTGTTCTTGGCACAGCAACCGTAAGAAATTGAGCTCTAATACAGTTTTATTTAAAATATACTTGAAATTTCATCAAGGCTTTATTTTTTTTTTCTGATTGGAGAATCATTAGATGTTCAGCAGAAGTGCATGGGCCCACAGTGTCACTGCTGCAAGCCCAGCTGAAATTCCAGTTGAAAACCCAGCCTATATGAAGTACAAAATACAAAATGTATTCCATATAGAGTAGCACTTCAGCTTATTGGTCGTCCTGTGAAACAGGTGGAACTAATTGAAATAGACTCAAAAAACAAGCCAGTTGAGTCAGAATGACAGGCTTAGCATTGCAGCACACAAGCAACATCTGATTTGAGAAAACAAAAAGGGTGGGAAAGAGAAAACCTAAGGTCCTGGAATGTGTCCTTCCAATCCAAAAGAAGTTTTTGGAATACATCTTTGGAGTACAAGTTCCATGGCCCACCAAAAGATTCCCAGTTAAAGCAGACTTCAGTCAGACCAATCTGGGCATCAATCCCCTTCCTTCCAAAGGTGGGTTCCCTTAATACCTGGTCAGCACCCCTGGGTTTTTAAGACACTCTGCTGTTTTCAAGAGTTAAGAATTTGGAAACCAGGTAGTCCCAATCTATCAATAGTTTAGGATACTTTGTTTTGGTTTTGATGTCCAATAATAATGGCTTTTGTAACGGCTTTGTAGCTCCACGTGTTTTCAGTCTTGCAAAACTAATGTCATTGATTCAGGCAGCCTGCAGCACACCATTTGTCGTTGGTCAGAGTGATGTCATTGGAAGCAAATTCTCTGCACATCTCTCTCTTGACAGACAGGCAATTCCCTGTTACACTCTGAGATGATTCATCTGGTTTGCAGCTGTGCTGTGCTCCCAGCTGTGGTGTTTGTCATGAAGCCGGGCTCTGGCAGGGGGAGGTTCTTTCGCTACAGGCCTCTCCACTTCAGGATGGCAAAAAGTTTGTCAATTCCTCGACAACTTTGTGTGGGATCTGTGCTTGCCTGCAACTGCTTAGATAGATTTTTCTAACACAAAGTGAAACAAACCCAGCTGGGAACTCGATGGTGAAGTTGGACTTTCGTGAGCTTCCAGGTTTCAGTAGGCGATACAAAGATTGACAGGTTGTGGCAACAAGGCTGTGTTTGCTTTTGTTTTGAAGAGCAGTGTTTTCTAACAGGAGTAAGGTGGCAGGGAAATTACCATCACAGCAGATGGACAATTCATTGTCTTCAAGAGGTTCCAATTTCAAGAGCAAGGTTTGCCAAGCAGTCTGAAAAAAAAAGCAGAAATTGCAGTTCAAGTCTGTGGCTTGGAATGGGTACTGTGTTTTGCTTCAGTGACTGTAGCAATAACTTTTCAGTTAGAAGTAATGTGTGAGCTGCAGTTCTAAACAGTCCCATTCACTCACAGATGACATGTATTTGGCACATGGTGTAAGTATTGGTTAAGTACATTATAAATAATATCAAGTGCTCATTATTATTTGGATCAGTAATGAGAAAAATTCTTATTGCTGTCTTAAGAAAATATACTGTGCTTGGCTGGCACAAGACATAGTTTTACACTGGAAAGTAATGGAGGGAAGCATTTGCTGTTGTGACTGTTTAATCTTGGTACATAATTTTTTCCAAACATCTTTACTAGTAACTAGTGCACCACATTTAGGACATGGTTGAGCTCTGGGATCTTTCAAAGTGAAGATAAGTATTTACTTCTCATGCAGAAATCCATGCCAGCCAGGAAATCTCTTAGGGATGAAGGGTTGCATTTTTGAGATAACTAATTTATGAGGATTTTACTCATGATACGTTTCATGGGTGAGAACCTTAAAAACACCGTAATACACAAGAGTCAATGTAAAAGCAGTAGCTTCATATTCATGGATTCTGTTCATCTACAACTAGTTTAAAGAACCTAGACAAAAAAGTAGGTATTTCCTGTTCCACCTTGACACAGTGGTTCTGTAGTTAAAGGCCAAGGGTTGCCAGCAGGGATTTAAAAGCATCTTTAATGATGAGATAAAAAAGTATTCTTATAAGAAATTTCTGGGCTTTTAGACCACTCAGAAATACTCAGTGTGCTTTGCAAGATTAGCAGGTTTTTTGGTGCTTCCAATAAATACAAATCCACAAATACAGCTATTTCAACAGTCTTAAGATAAATAGAAAGTGGCAGATGGAATTTTTGAGATGCTCCATGTTGCCTCAAACATAGATGACTCCAGAGTCCCTTAGCAGTGCTGGCCAGTCACACCTGACAGTGCTTGTTGGAGGATGTGGTGACATGCCTGGAATATGCATTTATGTTCAGCATTAAACTACCATCCCACAAATCTCAGCTGCTGGAAATCTGTTTCCATCAAGATACAAGGGACATAAACAGCATAAAAGCTGTTCAAAAAGAACTGGTTGTGTTTTTTGTCCCACTGAAAATACTTTGTATTTGGTAGAGACAGATCTCTTCCTTGGATGGTTTTCTTTATGTTGCAGGAAGTTGGGAAGATCAAGCTGCACTTGCAAATCTTTCATCATGCTTTTCAGTCATCTTGCCTTTCTCTCTTTTTGTTTTTTTTTTTGAGAGACTGAACACTTGGTAGACATCAGTATCAAAACATACCACAGATTTTCAGTAGGATGGACAGTATACCACACCTTCCCAAGCTACTGAATAACTCTAAAAAACCTGCAGTATTTTTTAAATTAGTATTTTAACAACAGTTTTCCTGAGCTCACTCTGTGTTTCAAACACAGCTTCTGCAAAAAGGTAGGCACAGGGGGTGGGATCCTGCTGGGAAGTGGATAGAGCAGCAAAGCTGGGCTCCCCAGGCCTTTCTTGTGCCAGTTCTCTGTAGCAAAGCCCACCAGCGCCAGAGCCAGGCACCCATCAGGATTTTGCAACCTGATAAATTATTTCCTCCCCCTAACAGTTTATTGTGAGAATAGATTTATGGTTTATGGGAATTTGGCCTGGTTCTTTTTTAGTCCATGGCTTAAATTCACTTTTTTTTAAGCCAAACCAAATCCCCTTCAATACTGCATGTTAGACCTGTAACATTCACACAAACTCATGCTATGCCTTAACTTGCAAAATAAAACTCAACACATTTCTAAATTTCTTTATTAGAGGAGGAAAAGACAATCCCCAGACAACTACACTTTTTTTCTCCATAATTACTGAAGAAAACTTCAAATAAACATAATATGGGCTTTTCCAGTTACCTTGTTCATATAGCCTCACCTAAGGCAGCAGACACACATGGGGGCGGCCTGTGGGATCAGACATGCAGCATTATGGCTTTGCCTTCAGAGAAGGGACCCTGGCCTTTGTAAAGATGTGCAGCAGCCCCACTGCATCCATAGGGATGGGATAGGGATGCCAGCTGACAGGTGCTGCAGACATCTGCAGTTTGAGTTGCACCTGCAGGATTCACATAACCAAGGGCTCTTGCCCTGCATGTCTTGTCAGTTTGTACAATGTTGCTTTTAATTTATGTGTCTTTCACTTGCTTGTGTTTGAGGCTGTTCTAGGCACTTTGCAAACAGATTGTGTTGGCAGAGCAGTGACCTGTGGGTTTGAGTTCTTACAGTCAGAGGTTGGCAGTGGAAGCACCAGATACTTGCTGATGTAAACTTTATCCATCTCCTTGAAATGTTGTTATGATGGTGGTTGTCTCAAGGCTCTGTGCATAATTGCTGATGTAAGGACATTTTTAATCTCTTGTTAATGTTACTGAGCATTGCTTTCATCAGGAAACACGAATTGAGGAAGGATGCCACTGACTTTCACAATTAAATGTGTCCCTAGATGGTCTTTTTTACGAGGGTTTAACTCAGGGTGCAGACAAGCCTGTCAGGAAAGACTTGCATCTCCATAGATCAAATTCTGCATTTTCTGATTGTGTTTCTAAGTTGCTAAAATAATTGCTTACAAAATAATTGCAATCACTTACAGTAATTGCAGAAATGGTGAATAGATGGATTCCCACTGCCATCCATAGGTGAGCGTGGCAGACCAGTGTGGCTGCTGCTGTTTGCTCACGTCCTTTCATTCCTTGCAGGTTGACTGCTGTTATGTTGCTGCATTCATTGTGAACCATAAGCCAGCTGAAAGGAGCTGGGAGTCGGGGGTCAGCTTTGGGCAATGGTGTTACGTGAAATGCAGTGTCACATTGTGACATCATCATCACAGTAGTGTTGGTATTTCCTAAAGGTTTTTCATCTTGATGTTTGTGAGTGCCTGTTTTAAAATAGCCCAGGCTCCTAGCTTGACTTTTTTCTTCTTTTTTTTTTTCAAGACAGAGTCATGTTTCATGTAAACCACATAATTCTTTGGGCTACTTGTAGCAGATTTTAAAAACCATGGGCAAGAACCAGTGAAGAATATTTGAAAGAGGCAGTGATTCTTGTGAGTGTGGACTATTCTTGTTCGCTATCAACTTGTTAGCACATCAGTCAGCATTTTTCAAGACGGAAAAAGGCTGAAGGAAAGCCTTCTGTGACAGTTTTTGAATGTCAGGGTGGACATTTCTGTATGTTCTTCTTGGTTTGCTGCTCCCATTTATGTCTATTTTCAGGGTGACTATAAAACTAGACATGGTTTTGGTGGTGTGTGAGGAAAGTGTAAGCTGACTCTTTAATAAGATGTCTGAAGTGCTTGTGTGTGTTCCTGGACAAACAGCAAGCTAAGGCAGAAAACCAAACAGCCAGACAGAATATTAAACACATCCTGGATTGTGGCAGAATGAGATCTTAGCAGTATTTACTTGGTGCAGAGTCACAGGGCCAAATGGGACTTGGGAGACATCAGCTAGACAATTTCCAAGGCAGGTTAAGCTATACTTAGCACAGACCTGAATGGTGGACAGGTGAGTGTTGTCCTTAAAAGCCTGTAATCATGGAGAATCAACCATTTCCCATGCTGGTTTTTTCCAGTGTTTGACTGTCTTTTTGAGCGTGGTTTATTCCCTCGGTGCCTAAGTACAAAGACAGTATCCTCAAATTACATTAGATAGAGGAGCATTTTAGCTGTTTTTATAAATGCAACCTAAGAAATAATGGTCAGATAAAATCTGAGACAAGATTTTCAAGGAGCGTCAGCCCAACTTTGGTCACCACAGGACTCCTCCATGCCTTTGAAAACCTCTTTCTTTGAATGGTGTGTCAGGTTGGTGGTTAATAGCCATATCAGAAAGGTTCAAAGAGACCTTTCTCCTCATGCTGTGTTTTCTATCCAGTAGTTGCCTTCAATTTTTTTTTTTTACAGAGTTCAGACAGTGAAAAAACAGAAAGCCAAACCAAAAAATCCCCAGCCCCAAACCAACCTGCTTGCCAGCCTTTTTCCTTAGTACCCTTTTCAGATACTACAAGGCCACTAGTAAAGCCATATTACAAGGAGGAAACCAAAGGAGAACATCATCCCTTTCGTTAGGCAGTGCTTGTGCCAGCCACAGCAAGAGGCTAGGAAGCCAGCAGGGGCCACAGCCTGCCCTTGGCCTACAGCTGTCCTCTCTCTGCTGCCTCCTGCCTTGGAAACAGCCTTTTTCCTACTATCCTCTGCTGTGATGCTGCTGGCAAGGCATCACCTGTGCTTGCACCAAGGTCCCTGCCTGGGCTCTGATGCAGCCTCTCCCTGGAAGACATGGGAAAAGCTGCATGCAATGATGTTGGCAGTGCAGGGACCAGGACGCCCCCAGGTCTCTGCTTGGAGACAGAAACCCATGGCTGTGTCTGCAATACTCTAGCTCCAAACTAGGACTTAGTGGAATGATTTTTAAACCCTTAGGAGACTAATGGAGCAGGGCCAGTGTGTTACAAGAGCTGTGCACTCCCGTGTTGCCTGTGCACCAGTTTAGTGGGGCAATGCCACAGTTTATTGAAGAGTGTCTGGGTGACAGACTGTGCTGAGAACCCATTACGGGGAACAGACATCCAATGGGGAAGCAAAGGGGAGAGCACATCCCTCAAGCTGGGCAGCTGCCTTCACTTTCTGCCTGTTGTGGTTCATCAGGAGGCTCCCAGCCTGAACTCCTGGTCACTGTGCCTGGTGTCCTGGGTAGGGCAGGGCTTTGCTGCGCTCACCAAAAGTTGCAGGCTTGCAAGAAGTGGGTCAGCAAATCTGTTACACTCTACTGGTCCAGCACCGGGCAGAGATCACCCCAGCCATGCTGGGATGTGCTGGGACTCTGCCTCAGACCCGGCAGCCCTGCTCTTCTGCATGGTCACATGAAGCTGAAGGTGGGGAAGGCAATAGCAAGGCCCCCTGGACTGGGCAGCAGGCAGCACTGGTGCCTCCTGCAGTGCACAGCAGCCCCTTGTAGCCCCACACTGCCGTGGTCATGGCCGGTGACACTCCCCAGGGCTGCGAAGGCTCCGAGCACCAGCCCTGCACAGCCATGGCTCCATGGCCCTGGCAGGGAACAGCTGCAAGCAGTGGCAGAGGTGGCCCTGCTGCCAGAGGCATTCCATGCCCTTTGCTTGCCATGGTGCTCCAAGGCCCCATTGAGCTGCTCCTTGTGGTGGCACAGAGCTGGGCGCTGACACCCAGGGAGTCACAGTAAAGCAGCACAGGGACTGTGCTGAAACAAGTGGTACCACTGGCAGGACACAAAGCAGAGGCTTCCTACAGATGCTTGCTCCAGGTGACATCCGGCCCCAGTTATAAGCATGGATATTGCAAGGAGCTTGGATGGATGGGGCACCCAGGTCTGCTCAGTTCCAGTATGAGCCTCTGATGAAATCCCTGTACTGACCAAAGACTGACTTTGAAGGGCAGTATCTTCACAGACAAGCCCCTGCAGAAGCTGGCATTCTCCAAACATTGAGAGAGGAAATAGTAAATGGCTTGAAACGGAAAAGGGGGCAACAGAGCAGTTTAGAAAATGCAATTTCCTCAACAACTTTGTGATTGGAAGAACTGGCACTATAAAAGAGGGAAACCAAGCTTGTGGGAGGAATGAAATTATTTTCCCCAAGCCCAGTAATCTCCCTGCCTTAGTGCTAGTTTTTGCTCCTGTTGTCACACACAAACTGAAATATGGTGC
The DNA here is from genome assembly GCA_013397195.1 of Hylia prasina. Classification (NCBI taxonomy): domain Eukaryota; kingdom Metazoa; phylum Chordata; class Aves; order Passeriformes; family Sylviidae; genus Hylia; species Hylia prasina. The sequence goes on from VYXD01013524.1 coordinate 21,599, forward strand.
ATGCCTATCAGGCTGCACTTCAGTTGCAAATTAACCAATATGTTCAGTAGTCCTCAGCTTTCACCATCAATGTAGTCTTTAGTAATGCCTGGGGAAGGAAAAGTGTTTTCCTCTATGTCTCACAGTTTTTCTCCTGCTCTCATAGGCTCTTAATCCTTTGTGCTCCCCCTGATTTTCTCAGTGCAGCTTGTCCCTGGGAACCCTACCTGGAATAAGCAAAAACAAGTTACAGTGGAGACAGAAGTGACAAAAAAGTTGCACTTTACAGCAGATCAACCAGAGTATGACTTCCAAATTACACCCTGTTACTCAGCAGTAGGAAAAAAACCACAAGAGCAGCCAATACAGATGAATATTCAGCTGATTTTACAGTGTAATTGCTTCTCACTTAAAATATGCCCTTTTTTTTCCCCTTTCTCCCACCATAGCAAGGTGCTTCCTGCATTTTCCCTGCACTTGAGTACCAGCATGTGCTTTGAGTCATGTAGAGCTGAAGAGGGGTTACTAACAGATCTGAAAAATAACTCTGACCCTCTTATCCTTGCATGCACAAAATTCTTAGCAAAATACAAAAAAGAAGAGCATTTCTCTTGTGTTGTGCTTGCAGTCTGTGTCAATGAGAATGCAAAGTCTAAGGGCATAAATAAGGTGAACTGATGCTCTGTGGTGATGCAGGGACTGAAGTGACTGAGTTTTAAGCAGTGTCCCTACATACTGGCTTTCCTGATATAAACAGAAGCATTTACATCATGAGCCATAAAGCTCAGCTTCCTGTTTTTGTGTGCACCCCTCTTCTGGTGGTACTTTCCTGCCTGCTCCCAGTGGGTACCTGGATGAGACAAAGAAGGATGCCTGCTGCTTGGATAGCTAAGATTGCTTCTGTGTTCACTTGAAATACCAGTCAGGAACTTTCTATCTTTACTGTTTTGTAATCAAAGATGCAGAGCGTGCAATTCAGCAAGGATGTGTTTGCCGGGCTGAGTGCTCGTAGAGGTATACTCTTGGGTACCATCCTTCCTTCTCTACCACTGCAAATATATCCTGTTTCATCAGAGCATCCTTCTTTCAAATACCTATTTTTAAGCTCCCCTATCAAAATGATTAGGGGAAACTGTTTATTGCCATACTTTTCTTGATACATGTCTTGTGCTGTATCAAAGATGGCTTCTGTTCAGTGTGTGCTGTGTGCTTTTGGCCAGATGTTGGAGCTTGCACTGGCGGTTGTTTCTGCCTGTGGTGTATGCCTGGCTAGGGGCTCCAGGGGAGCAGAGTGGTCACTTGTGCAGGTGGGACCATGCTGAGTCACACGGGATGGATCCTGGTTTGGCAGGTTGTCCAGAAATGCGGCAGACTGTGGGGGATACCATCAACGCTGGTGTGGTACCTGAGGCAGAGCAACTGCATATCAGGGTGTGATCACTGATTTGGGAAGAGGCTTCTAGAAACCCTCAGGCAGGGAGTCTGTTAAGTGACATCTGTGTCATGGACAAAAGTGATGTGGCATCTTGTGTGAGCAGTGAGGGTTGGGCTGAGAGCAAAGCGATACCGCTTACAGGAGGGGCCTCATCCCTCCATCCCTGTTTTGAGGAGGAAATCCACTGGAAGGGCTGCTGCCTATCTGCATGTGTGTGCTCCCACTTTGCCTTTGTGAGTGGACCCCAAGACACAAACAGGGAGCAGACTGGAAAAGGGTGGCACAAAAGGCAACCTGGGCCTGGCTGGGCCTTTACAGTGCTCCCTGCAAGTGTCTCTCCCTTCCTCCTCCCCTGCTGGCAGCTTGGGCTTGGCTCTTGGGCAGCAGCAACAGGCAGCGCTCTGCTCCCTGCCTGCTGTGGGGAGCATGAGGCTCAAATGGCTCAGTTGGAGATTGGATCAAAATGCGTTAAAAGCATTTCCTCAAATAGTCAGTTTTAATTTTAATAAGTCATATTTAGTAGCCTTAAGGACACTGGCTGTGTGAGAGGAAAGGGTTATGTCCTGAAAACAAAGTCAGATGAATGGGTGCTGTGTGAAGGGCTGCTGAGAGTTTGGTGTGGGGTGAGAGGAGCCTGTGCCATGTGGTTGAAAAATGTAGTGGGGTTGACAGGGGAAGCACTTTGACTGAGAAATGTTCTTTTAGATTAAACAACAAAATTCTGCATGCACATACAGACTAGATCTTCATAATGCAGCAGGCTTTGACAGTGTACTGCAGCATTATTGCTATTTATAATCGACAATTACTAACACTATAATCCAGTAAACTTAGTGGTAGCAATTACAGCAACATAAATAGCAATCCAGATGACTAAAGGCATTGCTGTCAATGCAGGTGGCAGCTATAGAATTAGAAAAAGAAGTTGGAGGGAAGATATCAGGACTTGATATGTGAGCTTGGGTCTGCTAGTCTTTTATATACCATTTTTAATATACTTCCTGAAATGAAGCTTCAGAAAGGTACACTGTCTCTTTAAAATTAGTCTAGGAACTACAGGTAGTTCACAGTATTTTTAAAATTATAAATCTCTATATATATCTATATTAAAATATATATGTATACATAAGTTGGCTAGCCTACCTTGTGGAAAGGCTGCAGCTAAACTAAGTCTGAGCTAATATTGTATTACCATGGTCTTCTGGTTTGTAGATAGCTCTTCCTTATGAGATGAGGTTCTGCTCTTGCTCCACAGAAGGTGCCTGTGTATATAACTCCTTTGTATTGCTTTCTGCAGAGTCCCTTATATATTTCTTACTACTAATGCTGTGTAGAAAAGGAAATCTGGAGATTTTACTACTGATAATTAACCATATAATGGCCATTAGCAAAATAAAGATTTAGTTGTTTGGGGAAAAGATTATTTATATTGTGTATGGTTTATTGCCTGATAATTTGTTTGGTGACTGGATATTCTTTTCCTTCTCCTGGTCCTTTTCTGCTTTTTCCAGCTATGGTGTTTACTCCTCACTTTGATTATCTAGCAGGCAATAAAGTATATTGTATGTTTTGAAGCCAAGTGGTGTGCTCCTCACTCGTGCAGCGCGGGGAGCAGGGGCTGCTGCGGGGCAGGAGGCGGCTCTGCAGCCACAGCAGGCACCTCTCCTGCTGGAGGAGGTGCCAGGCAGGCACCGGGACAACAGCCTGGCACCTCCTGCTCCAAAGGAGGGAGCTACAGCCAGGAGCCGTCGGAGCCTTGCTTCCTCGGCCGTCCCTAAGGACATGAGGAGACCATGTGGACTGTGGTGGGACCATGCCAAGTCACATGGGCCGGATCCTGCTGTGACACAAGAGTCACTGCATCTCTTCCAAACTCATAACCACCCTTTTTACTTCTCTGGCATGGACAGCAGTGGCAGTGGCAAGTACTGGCACTGGCAGCTTCTGGCTGTCTCGACAGCCTCATGCTGCTGGGTTTTCAGTCCGAGGAATGGCCATGGGCAGAGCTCCGTGCTCATGCCAGGCTCATGTCCTGTAACAGCAGGGGCGCTCTGTGCTTTCCTACACACTAGGCAATGCATCCTCCATCCCCAGCGGCCACACAGCCAGGCAGCCTGGGCTGAAACACTGCTCCAGGCAACACACACACGTGTCAAATGGCCCAGACGGACCTGGTCTGCTTCTTTGGGGCTGCATTGCTCTGGTTTGCTTTGCTTTGAATGGGGAGCCACGTCCTGCATGACAGTTCCTCTCTCCTTATATCTGGCAGATTTTTTTTGTGGTTCAAAAATTTCACTGCCAGATGCAACTGGTGGGAGTGCACCCTTGACTGTGTTTGCAGGAGGAGCACATCCTTCTCTACTGCATTCTCTTCCTCAGCTGTAGCTACTCCGAGGCCACTTGTCACCTCCCAAGGGGACAAAGAGCATCGCCCTGTGCTTTGCCCTCCCCTCAACAGCCCTAGTGCAGCATGAGGGGCTTCGATCAGGGCACCCACCCAACAAAGCCAGCTCTTCTCCAGGAGCCAGGATATGGTGCTCCTGTGCAGCAGCTCAGGGGACAGGGGGGAGCAGAGTAAACTCACCTCCCACTAAAGATCCTAAGAAACAAACAGCTGTGGCATATGGGGAAATGAAGCTGCTAAAAAATTCAGCCTTTTTCAGTCAGCATCATTTTCTGGTGATGTGCCCCATTCTACCCTGATGCAAAAGTCAAAATGTTGGTATGCCCTGTGCAGAAAAGCTTCCCAAAATGAGTAAAAACCTCTCATTTGTAAGTCAAAACAGATTTTGTTTGTTTGTTTGTTTGTTGCAGTTCTGACTTTCACATATTTTGCTGCTGTTTGCTTGGCTGTATGCGTGCATGCTACATATAAATACACCTTAGTCCGTCCTTACTAGTAATTTGAAATAATGGAATTGTTCCTTGGGTACCGATGCTCTCCATGGTGGCAGCTGTGAACACGACAGTACTTCTACCGTTTGGCATTTGTGCCGCCCTGCTCAAGCTCCTGCCTGTGCCCCTCTGGTCCCTGCACCATAAGCTGGGTTTCTTGGAGAGAGGAGACAGGCACAGGTTGCTGCACATGACCCCTTGAAAAGTACAAACCTCCAGTTTGGTCCCTTATCATCTGCACCTCTCCTGCTGGGAAAAAAAAAAAAGTGCTTTTTCTTTTTGTGTTAATGTAAGTATGGGGGGGGGGGGGGTTTTGGGGTTTTTTTTGTTTGGTTTGGTTTGGTTTGGTTTGGTTTTGCATCAGAAGAGAAGATGAACCAGAGACTTGTATCCAGGAAATGCCTGGCTACATCCTGCTGTGCTTGCTGCATGATGGGGGAAAAAGATCACCCCCATTTCTAAGCAGTGAGACTTCTCCCTTGGACCTTGACCCCCTCAAATAATCTTCTTGTGTCCTCAGATGCCTGTGCCAGGAATTGGCCTTATTTGCACATGTCACCTGGAGAAATCAGTTGGTGAGGTAGGCAGCAGCAAAGCTGGTGCCTCTGAGTGGGTACAGCAGCCCACAACATCTATATTCAGCAGCTAATGAGCACTGGAGAAGTTTCAATTATGAAGCATATTTTATATGCATGTGTCTATATTGTATATTTTTTCCTTTCTAAAATTGCTTATTACAGCATATTTATGATTGACAGTTTGAGTGTTGGTTTTTTTTTTCCCACAGGGCAGATTGGATCCTCAGAAGCTCTTTTGCCAGAACAAATGAGAGAGATGTGCAAAAAGAAGGGCTGTTGCAGGCACTTGGGGAGGTAATTGCCTTCCTCTCCACATTAGTCCAGCTGGTAATCACAGGGACTGTTTGTACAAACAAAATGAACTTTGTGTCTGTGCTGTGCTGGTGTCCTCAGAGGAAGCCCTGGGCAGCAGGCGCTTCCAGGTCAGTGGAGGGAAGGATGGGCTCCTCAGAGCTGGGGTTTCCCCAGCTTCAGCCCCAGACTGGAGCTTCTCTGTCATTTGTTGCACCCTTCGGTGAACGGTGTGAGCCAGCTTGCCAAAGCAAAGGTCTTGCACCTCAGAGAACTAAGAAATGCTTTCAAGCTGATTGAAGTGTGACAGATGGTGGTGAGGAGCTTCTTGGTTTGGGTGAAAGCAGAGTGAGTCAGGGGATGAGCCCCCAGGCTGCCCAACCCTGGGGATTCAGGAAATAGCGTTGGTTATCAGCTCAGCAGTCTCAGGACATGTGACTAGCAGGGTTATGGAGAGGTCCTTCAATTAAACCAACTGGTTTAGGGCAAAAAATGGGCACTGTTTCAGCCTGCAAGTCCTGGGGCTCAGCTGTGTGAGCATCCTCACAGCTCATGGGTTTCCATCTGCTGCACAGGGGCTGGGTTGGACAAGACCCTTTGAGGCAGGGGCTCATTCCTGACCAGCCAGGCCCTCTTCAAGCAGCCAGATCCTCCAGGGTAGTTGGTGTCGAAATGCTTGCACTGAAGGGAAACTTCAAACCTGTGTCATTGAAAAAAAAAAAAAATAAATAAAGCTGGGGACCATGAGCCACTTGAGGCAGGAATCATCATCATCTTCCTCCCCCTTACTGTATAGATTTGAGGATACACTTAGGCTGGCACTTAATTACTCATCATAAGGACAATTAATTAGAAGCTTGATACTGCAAGGCACAGAGAGAAACCTTCAGTGTCAGTGTTGCTCTCGATATAAAATCTTTAAAGTGCTCCACCTTTTCTGGTCCTAATTTCTCTCTAGCAAACTAGAAGAGGTTTTGTCACTAATATGTCTCATCTGTTGTACTTTCTTGAGCTTTCTATACTATAAATGGTTGATACATAGCCTGTTCTGATGGCACACCATGAGATTTAAAATACCATGTGAGAGGAAATTTGCCTGCAAACTTTCAGCAATTCTTTTTTATTCAGATAGAGTTGGGGAATGGAAAACTGAATGCACATATTCTCAGTGCTAGCCTACCCTTGGAAGGGAAATCTAGAAGAAGCCTGGGAAGAAGGTTTTTATCCCAGGATCTCCAGCAGCTGTGTGCAGCAGGACGGATGGGGAGCTCTGCAGTGTCTTACTGCACTTACACTGCTTTTAGTTAATGAGATTTAACTGTGCCAACCTCCCAGGACACGTAAGCAAGTCATGGTGGCAATGACAGGGTGCAACAGCACGCTGATGCTCATCTCTGCTGTCATCTCTCCTGGTGTCCCTGTTGCTCAGAGGGCAGTGGCCCACACCACATCTCCACCATCCCCCCAGAGATCTGTGATTTGCACAGGAAGGCAGAGCTGCCTTCAACCCAGAGCCCACAAATCACTTTGCCAGGGGTTTGGAGCACCCCTGTGTGAAAGCAGAGAGACAGAACAGCCCTCTGTTGGGATCCCCCTGGATTTATGGCCTGCACATCTCATTGTGGTCCTTCATTAGCTGTGAAGTCTGTTCAACAGGCACCATGAAGGAGGTGGCAGGATTGATGGAAAAGCCCCAGCCACATGGCAGAAGGCAGCATGCCAGACAGCCCTCAGAGGGATTTAATTCTACCAGGTATTTCTTACTCCTGTTCTTCCTGGGAGGAATGCTTTCACTGCCCTACCTACATGCACTTGAACTCAGTGGAGTTTCACCACATGAGAAATTGGCCTGGCGCCTGCTTTCTCAATCTCCAGATCATTGGTATAAGTAAATGACAGTCAGAAAAGATCTTATAAGCAGGTCCTTTAAAGGCCAACCGAAAATATTCCTATGTATTTATGTATCATAGAATGATTCCCTTGCTTTGGATGTTACTGAAAATAAACCCCAGTGTATTCATAACTCATGGACTTTTAAGGCAAATTTTAGTTGTCTGAAAAGTGTGGATTAGTGATATACTTGATTCATCCTTTGGGGGCTGGAGTATGGTTGATTCATCGCTACAGCTTTAGCTGGGTGTTCAATGTCCTTTTCCTTTTCTTCTTCCCCCAGCTGGCTGCATGACTAGTTCCTGTTGATTTTAATCGGAGTTGGACCTGCTAATCCCTCTGATTGAAAAATCTCAGTGTTCTCCTTAGGGAAGCATGCAGAGCACAGGGATGCAAAAGCTGAAGCCAGCAGCTGCCCTGCTGCCCCCTAGGGCAGCCCCCTAGCCTGGGTTGCCACCCATTTCCGATGTGCTTTGCTTTCTTCTTACAAAAGCACCAGGGCTGCGTACAGCAGCTCTGGGAAAACTCCAGTGATGGAGATTACACTTGGAGGGAGGGGAAGATCTCCGGCAGCACAGTGGAGGTGTCTGCCCGCGGGGAAAAAAAGGAATAGGGAAGGGGAAAGGGGGAAAAATCCCTGGTGGGAGTTCGGTAATCCTGATGGAAGGTTTATGCCTTCAAAGGCTGGGACTGCAGAGCTGCAGTAGCTGTGAACCCCTACCCCTGCAGGGTGCTGCCACCCCACCTCCTGCCAGTCCCTGCTCCAAACCTTATCCCTATTTTCCAGGTCTGTGTGAGCACTGGCAAGGTTTGGCATCTTGTAGAGCAGGACTGATGTCCTGACTGAGCCACTTACGATGAAGGACAATGCTTCTTGCTTTCCCCTGCTCCCTGGCTCATACTCTTGGCCCCCCAATTTTCTCCCCGGTCAGGTCAAAAGGGTACTTTTCTGGAAAGCTCTCCTGCTTTTCTGTGCTGTGCAAGTTTAATCAATTAACATTGGCTGAGGAACCACATCCACTACCTGGAGTATATTCATGGTCTAACAAAATAAAATCCAAATGGGTTCTATTAATTCAGTAACTGTGTTACTGAAAGGTATAATCCCAATTACCTAATTATTTCTATTTTTTTATTATTATTTTACCCTTTCCGTGCTTTGCTACTGCCTGCCTGGAGATGTATCTTATTGCAGAGGTTTAACCCGGTTCCTGGTTCTGCCCCTGCAGGTGGCTCTCACTCCCCAAAATGTTTGACTTTAGGAGTGCCTCCAACAGCTTCCCTTTGCCAAGCAAAGTGTTTCCCAAAATATATCTGATTTTGAGGCAGCTTCTTCTTGTATTTTTCCTTTTCATAACTAGCCACCAAAGGTAAACCACCTTCCATTACTCAGAACACTGGAGGGAGGAGGACAATGACACACCCTTCCCACCTGGCTCATCAAACTTTTATCAGAGTCAGTTTAAATTGCCATAAGCCTGGGGAGATGCTGGATATTTCTCACTGATGTTGCTCCAGCTCTCAAGAGTTGTTAAACTGACACCACTCATATTGATGTAAACCAGTTTACTTCACCCTCATGCCTGTCCCGAGACTTGTTTCAGCCAGTGAGGTGATCCAGGCTGAACCACTGCCTGAACATGAATAGGCGCTGGCTGGCTGGTACAGGCAGAGTTCAGCTACAGCATCTGGTGGCAATGCAAATATTTACAGCAGCCCTATGGAGGAAGTGGTGGTGCAAGTGGAGCTTCCCTCTAGTGAAACGCTTGAAGTGTATATGCAGCATAAAGAAGCCAAGCTCTGAGGCTCAGCTGTAGTTTCATCACTTTTTGACGCTGCAATCAAGATTTCAGGGGTCATGTTTCTGAGGACAGCATCAAACATCAGGTGTGACAATCCTGGAGGCACCCTGGTGTTGCTAGGAGAGGGAAATGCTATTGAGTAACTTCCAGAGTAACAAAATCAGTGCAGAATCATGAAAAATAATGCAGCCCAATTCAAAGTTATCTCTTAATTTTTAGTTATTTAGGAAATTCAGTGGTTCTCAAACTGTGTGCCCACAGGTTATCAGTCTCCTGCAGACCCAGGCAAGCCAGTGATGCTTTTCATGTAGCACGGTACATACTTGTGAGAGTACACTCCTATTGTGGTGTCAGAGCTGCCTGCATCCACAGTGTACACTGACTGTGTGCTGTTGCAAGCTAAGCCACAACAAGCTCTATCCTGATGCCCACACCAGATATTATTCAGGTTATACCATAGGCAAGCACAGTGGACCTGGCCCAAAACACTCGGTAAGGGGGGGGAAATCCCATTCAAATCCAAAGGACCCCTTGCAACCACCAAATTGTGCCAGATTTGCTGTAAAACTGATGCACTCAGTAATGCTTTGGCTCATGCTGGACCCTCCTGGCAGGGGGATGGTGGTACATGTGCATTAATTTTCTTCTGGCATGTAATGAGCTGGCAGCTCCAGGCTGGACATGCACTAAACACAAGCCAGCTCTAAGGAGGACACACACGATCCTCCTTTGGGCATCTTCCAGGCTTGCATCTGCCGAGAATCTTCCATGCATGTGCATGGGGACAGCCAGACAGACTGGTGGTACACCCAGTGGTATGTAAAACCCCTGAAACCTCAACACAGAGGCAGTGACTCAGCTGTCTTGTTTTAGTCTATTGCAGTAAATTACTCGCTAATGAGTCAATTGAAAAATCACCCATGTCTGACCTCCTCATGCTGCTTTGCCTTGCTAGCTGAGGGAGAGGCACCTCAGGGAGAGCCAGCCTGGGCTCAGAGCCTGTCCAGGAGGGCCACTGGGCCACCACATCAGTGTCAATCATCCATGTGTGCAAAGGAACACAGGCACAGTTGAAAGCCCAACCTTCCCACCCCTCAGCAGGGGCACACATGCCCACATCTCAGTTTTTAAGTGCAGGCTGTGCTGCAGAACAGAGATGCCAAAGCCCTGTGTGCAGAGCTGGTTTGAGCAGTGATAAAACCGAGGGCAGACACCGGCCCATGAAAATAAAATCAGTATTTTCTCTGGCCCCTTCCCAGGGCCCTCCCATCTCTGTGTGCTGAGGCCTGGTGGCTGCTGTGCCAGTAGGGAGAGAGGCCCCTGGCTGGGTCTCTGTGCTTACATCACAAGGGCTGAGCAAAACCAGCTGCAGTGGTGTCTGCACCGGGACCATGGCACTGTGGGGTCTTCAGCTGCAAGTCTGGGCTTTCTTTGCCTGCTGCATCCACACAGCATTAGCACACCTGGGGTCTCCAGCACTGCTAACTCGATAAATGCAGCTGTCTCTGGAACAGCTGCTTTTTCAGCAGCCAGTTTATTGCTGTTGAGAAGAAATGTTATTTCTAACTGCTCTATGGTTTTCTTATGCTGCCTCTTTGAAAGGTTTTTATCAGATCAAATATTTATATAACATAAAGTATTTGCTGGGTGAAAATGGCAAGGCTGGTGGTGAAGACCCAGTGTCTGACACCACCACACAAACCAGCACCAGCAAACATCAAAAATTTGAGAGCCAAGGAAGGAGATAAAGCTGAAGCCACTTAAACCCCCTTGCAATGAGGGAAGGAACTTGCTGTTTTAAGGAAATGCCAGTTGTGAATCTAGAGTGATATCCAAGAGCTGCAGCATACAACATTTTGAGGAACCCCCACCCCCACATGATGTACTTACACCCTGAGCAATCTGCAGGAACTGAAGAGAATTGTTTGCAAATGCCCAGGGAGCAAAATACATTTCTTGAATTCATAGTTCAAACACAGCTTGAAAATCTACCCACAGACATTGTAATGTTGAAGCTGGGTGAGGCCATGGTTTAATGCCAGGTCATGGAGGGAGGGTGAGCAAGTCAGTGAGAGACCACCCTGCCTTTGTCTTCACATAAACAGAAGAATAAAAGCAGTCTAAGTAAGAAAGAGAGATAATTCACTCAAATATTTGCTTAGACCAGATGGCTCTGGTGACTCAGACAAAATACTCCCCCTGCTACAAGCCAGCTGTAAAAGAACTGTGGTTTGCCGTTTAGGAAAAATGACAGCATGGTGCAAAGCCTATCTAGGAAACATGGAGGAGGAAAAAAAGCACTCACATGTCCCATTTAAAAATTAAAAAGGTTAATCTGGATCACTTTTCCAGTCTAGCACCAGCTTGGTAGTGCCTATGTGCAAGGATGGAGTGTGGGACAGATCAGGGACTGATTTGTTACTCAGCATTTTTTGCTTTAATAAGTTAAAATAAATGAGAACTTTTAAGCAGGTGTTTTTAAACTGCTTATTTTAATAATCTGAATTTAAATTTTGGCTCTATTTTTCGGCTTCCCTAAAGAAATGGCGGTATTTCAAAAGCTCAGGGCTTCTGTTCAAACAATTCACTCTGATGCAGATACCATCTGAATCAAAACAAAGCATGGATCTACAACCACACTCACTAAGGGAGAATTAAACCACTAAAGACAGTTTTTAATCGGTCTTTATGAATAATCATGGCATTTTCCTCCAACTGCTCTCTTCTAGTTTTATTTAGTAGATACCATCCTCTGCATTAGGAGAATTCACGCCAATTTGAAGAGCATTCAAGACAAACAGCTTCTGGAGGCAAGATGGGGTCTGCTCTCCCAAATGCATGGACCGGTTATTAAAATGTGATGCTGACCATCCTCCTCATCACAGGATGGCTGCCAGCCTTTTTGGCACAGGACATACACGTATAGATTTTGAGAGCTTCCCAGGAAGCCACAGCGTTTTTGTGAACTGGAGGCTGTGCCCAAGAAAAGGAGCCACAAACCACTGTCCTCATGATCTCTCATGACCCAGAACCCTATCTGGCCTCAGGCATGGGTCCTCAAGCACCCAGTCATCTTCCAGCCTTGCCTACCCCAGGAATCACAAGGGGTTTGGGTTTTTGTTCCCTTTCCATGAAAATTTGTTTCAGACCATCACTATATCCTTTCTCATACACTTCTCCACCTGTAGTCATGTCTGTCCCTTCTTGACAAGAGGTTTTTCCTGCAGTCTAGCTCCCAGAACAGCAACATCCATCCTGGCAGTCTGATTACCATTCTTACAGATGTCTCTGATCCTGCGGGCTGAGAGATAGCCATGGGGTTGCAGTGTGGCTCTGCAAAACGGGGAGATAGAGAGGTCTGTCAGTGCACCCCGAGTCCTGTGTCACCAGAGGTGGGCACGTGTGGGAGGCCCCTCTGCTGTGCTCATCTCTTGTCTGAGGCTTTCAGTCCATCCCAGCCTTCTGCTTTGGTCCCTCACTGTGTGCTGCCAGCAGTGCTCATGGCAGCGGCTCCCTGTGCAGACAGGATGTGAAGGAACCACCGCAGTGGAAAATTTTTCCTTGGTTGCTCTTCTAGAATTGTTAAAACATTAACATGAGCATTGGCAAAAGGAGCTTTAAAAGTGTCTGGTCTGTCTCTCCATCCCTCTGCAGAGTTAGCTTTTGTCTGCTCTGCTGCAGGTCTGGGGAAGTGACTCTTGCAGCTTTCATTCCTCGTGTTGTCATGCCCTGCCACGGAATGTTTTTTTGGTTTTTTTTTGTTTTTTTTGTTTTTTTAATTAACCTGTTAGTTCCAGTACTTTCTCCAAGGCCATGTTTTCCTGGACTTGGTGTCATTTTTATCCTGGTCTCCCCCTGGATGCTGTGAAACAAAGTCACAGCTCCAAAAACCCAGCTGTGGCCTGAAGCCTCCATTGGCACATCCTTTTTTCTCCTTTTCCTCCATGTGACTTGTGACTTCCTCTCTCTGTGTCTCCACAATTCACTTCATATTCAATAGCACTAACTGGTCCCCAAATCAGAACACGTCTGGGACTATACCACTGGAAGGAACTATGGATGATACTACATTTCTTACCTACATGTCTTGTCATAGCTGTCAAACACCTTGGATCAAAAGCAGTTATGGGGTTTTTTCTTTATTTTTATTTGCCTTTACACCAAAGCACAAATAACCTTTTGCTTCTATTGGCACAGGCTATGTCTTTCTGAGCAGTTTCAGTTCACTCCTGTGGTGCTAACAGAGGCTGGCCTGCTATCAAATGAAACCTTGCATTTGTGCTGTCTTGAGGGAGTCTGGGGTGCTTGAACCAGCTTTTCAGAGGCTGCACCTCGCAGAATCCAGCCAGCTTGGCTGAGCTGCTCTGCGTGAGGGTTAGAAGTGATGGGACAAAATCTAAACCAGGAACCTGATCCACCAGCCACCCTTCGGAGGCTCATGACTGTGTAGTGGCACCCAAGGGAAGTGGGGAAAGCACTCCCTCCCCTCTAGCTATTTTAGGCTAGAATGGAGAGAAATCTACTAATGATTAGCTCTGCAGAACCAGGAAGAGGGATTGCCGCTTTTTGCCAGGTGTTCTCTTGGACTGAGAAAGCTGGAATGAGCACTGGCCTTGAACCACCCACATGATCCAGTGGCAGTACGTTCAAAGCTTCCCCACCCCTCCCACTGATCTTGTTTATTTATTTTGGGTGACTTGATCATGCACCAGAGTTAAAAGAAGGCCACTTTGGTATATCAGACAAGGGAAGCATGATCCAGTACTATAAAGGAGAGGTCTGTCGCAACACAACACAAAAGAACTTCACGAGGGCACGGTGATGAGCAAAGGAGGAAAAGCCCAAGTTTATTTACAAAACTCAATATTATACCTTTCCAAAGGTGCCTGTGGATTGGAGGATGAAATCCCACCTCCCAGGCCACATTGGTCAAGACAACTGTCAATCAACTTTCTCTTCCTACCTAAAAATATATAAACAAGGAAGCACAATTAGGAAAACAAAGCTATTGTTTACAGTAAAAAATGTGGGAAAGTAAAAATTCTGACTCCAATATGAAAGACAAAACAGAAGGCTGAGAAAAATCCTCAAAACCAAGGTGACAGAGGTCCTTAGTGCTGTAGCAAAAAGCTGCTTTTTACTCCATCAGGCAGGCCATTATTATACTTTGTTGTGGCTGGTGTACAGAGCTATGAATAAGGTGAAGGACATGGAGCTCAGCTCCCTGCCACCCTCCATGCCCATTGTGCCTCTGCAACAGCAACACTCAGCCCTCCTCTCATCTTTAGTCCTTTGCTGGCAAAATTGGGGTTTGCTTCCTTTGGGGTCAACAGAACACCTTCAGGAATCCAGGCAGTAAGAGGTGGTCTCAGAGGGTTGATGTTCTCTCCAGACATCCGGATACCAGATGATGCAGACCTCAAGGACATTCAAATGTCATCAGTTCATCTTTGGCACTGAAGGAACTTTGGCACCTGGGGATGCCTGGAGTCCAGTGAGATATGACTGTTACATGTATGGCTTTAGAAGTATTTCCCTTGGCAGAGCTCTTTTCACTGGGTTTCTTTTCAGACCTGTGAGATCACCATGTTGAGGAATGTTATGCTAAAGACATGCTTACAACAGCAAATGCATGTACATTTGCTTTACTAAAAAATAAAATTTAGCCACAGATTGACTGGGTGGGAAAGTTACCTATAAATCCAGAAAGTAGTTCCCTTTAGGAACTATTCTAGTAAAATGTTCACAGGTCTTCAAACTGGTATAACCATCCTAGGGCAGTGCTTTCAGAACTCGCAGTTTGGACACTCCCCTTTTGTCCTGTGGGTTTAACATCTCTCCAGTTCCATGGGATCCTAGTGAAGCACAAGCCTTGCAATGGGCCCTGCCTCACTTGTGCTGTAATGCCCTGGGAGGTGGGGCAGACACTTTCCAAATGAAGGTATTTATACTAAGAAGCGACTCAACAAAAAACCTGGTTTCATTTCTCCTCTTCAGGAAGGCTGAAACCAACCTGAGCTGACCTGGTGATGACACACAACAGGGGTTGAGTATCAAGTAAGACAGGCTTCTCCCACCTGCCAAAGGTGTGTCTTGCTGGAACAGTGCCAGGGGAGTTAAGGGTGTTGGAGCAGCATGAAGGCAAGGGAAGGCCTTGCCCACAGTTTGGTGAACTGTACCAACTACAGCTGCTGCTGTGACCCCCCACAACCAGTTTGGCATGGAGAAAATACTGCTAGACCCTCTGCCTCCTCCACCCTTTTGCCAGTAGCTGCACTTCTCTACAAAGCCTTGTGCGCTTCCAGCACTCTTTGTTGCTCCCCAGCCCTTGGCCTGGCAGTTCCAGCTATGCACTGAGGTTGTTTTGTTCAGGTTTCCTAGCCCAAGGCTGTAATCTAGATTAAGAGCAGGCTCGGGGCATGAACCAGTCTCTCACCAAGTGCACATGGTAAATAGGCTGTTTTCTGTGGTGGATAACTTTCAGCACAGGGCTTTTCTCTTGTGTGTTTTTTTTTTGTTTTAGCATCTTTTCCCTCCTTGCCTTTGACATGCACTGTGCTATTCACCCACAGAGCATGTCAAGAGCTCACACTGTCACCAATGGAATAGGTGTAGCCCCTTGAGCTGGCCTTGGGGGACAGGAACCACATTCTCCCCTGTCACCTTCCCTGTGACTGCCAGAGTCATGATGTATTTTGTCCCACATTATTGTACTTCCTCACTGATGCTGTAACCAGCTTCATTTCCTGTTCACCAAGACATTTAAAGCTCTTTATGCTTTGGTGTTCTGGAGCACCACCACTGCAAATACTAACAGCTACCTCATGGTTCAGAACATGGTGATTTTATTCCCCAACTGCCCATTACTCTTTGGTTTATATCATTCCCAGAGAACTGGTATGAGGAAAAATGGGCAGTGTGAAGGGCAACCTAACAGGGCCAGGGTAGTATCAAGGCATCACTTTTGTTAAATAGACAGAGCTGTAAGGGTGGTAGGGTACCACATCTAATACCCTTCTCCAAGGCTCTGTTGAGCATCCACCCCCACTCAGCCTCTGTGGAAGCGTCTTTCCCCCTCTGCAGGCAGGAGAGGAGCTGTATGTCCCGCTGTCCCCACATCCTGGGAGGAGTGGCCATGCAGTCCTGTGGGAGCAGTAGAGGCACCCAGGGTCGAAGAGGAGGCAAAGGCAGCAAGGCCCCAGTGCCCCTTACCCAATCTTATGCTGGGATGAGGTTCTCCAGTGGCCACAGTATCAGAGGAGAGGGCAGGTAAGGGGTAGTGTAAAGAAAAAACAATTGCCCTCCTCCCCGTCACCCTTTTAAACCCACATTTCTTTACACTGTCACATTAAATAACATCACTGTAGTTTTCAGCTTGCTCAGTCTATTAAAAAACAACCTCTTTCCTACCTACAGAGCAGGTAAGTGAGGACATTTGAGGTTCCTACAGTGGTACCTGTTTACCTGTGCCAGCCAAAACTTCACAAACTTCCTAGAACAGTAAGTGCCAGGCTCCGGCAAAGCCTAGTGCAGCATTTTCATTCTTAATTACAGCTACAGAGAGATTGTTTTGAAAACCTGTTTTGTAATTACAATGCAGGATACAGAGGAATCTATTTCCATGGTGGGCTCCTTTAATTACAATTTATTACAATTTAATTACATTTTATTACGATCCTTAAATTCTCAGTGTTTTGTGACCTGGGACAAATCAAACCTTCCATTCTACCTCAGCTAACTCCCGTACCTGCAGAGCTCTGCCCACAACACAGTGCCTTTATTTCTGAAACTTCATCTTCAATAGGTGGATTTTTCACTGAGCTGAACTAGTAGGAAATGTCAAGAGAACCCTGATCACTTTTCTTCAGTGAAACTATCTTAACTGGCTATGCTCAAAGTTAGATGAAATTAATTGCAATGAATAGATCTTAAAGATCCCTTCTCTCCTTACTGCTGTCTGAACTTTGTCCTTGGATGAACCTTCTGGTTAACAGGACAGTGAATTTCCAGTGATTTGTTGCGTTTTGGGGTTTTTTTCCCTCCTTACCATGTATATAGTTTGTTAAAGAATACTGCTTTCTTACACACACAATAAAACCAAAAAACCCCCAAAAACAAACAAAACCCACACACACACACACACAAAAAAAAAACCCCAAAAGCCCAACTGCCCAAAATACATCCAAATGTTCTTGCTCTAGAAGCAAATGCTACAGCACTTCTGGAAGACAAAAAGGAAAGTTAAATGAATGCAACCAAGTACAAGTATCCTCAAGCCAAGTTCTGAAAAATGTTGTCTCCTTCGTTTTTCCACAGGTCTGGTAATCATTCCAAGCTTAACCTGCACCCACCTATTGTGCAGCCTTAAAAGAAAGGCTGAGGGGGTGTAGAATGGGGTAGGAAAGGGGGCAGACTAATTACTAGAGCAGTTTCAAAATCTTTCACTATCTGCAGGTACATAAATTGTGCATGACAGTAAAATTCAGTATTTTAATTCAAGCTGAAGGTGTGCCAGACTCTACTCTGCACCAAACAGTTGCTGTGCCCAGGGGACATCACTGAGGTGTGGAGGTAGAGTCTGACTTCATGTGACAACTGCACATCCCCAAGGACCTCCACGTGCTCAGCTGCTTGGTCACATGCAGACAGCAGCACTGTACAGAATCATGGAATTACTTAAGGTCAGAAAAGACCTCCAAGATCATCAAGGCCAACTTTTAACTGAACACCACCCTGTCAACAGAACTGTATCACTGAGTGCTACATCCAATGACTCCACCACTGTGGCCCTGATTTTTCTAAATCTGAGAAATTTTAGCCTGATAGCAGCTGCTGAACATTCCCAGGGGAAGAAGCCTTGGGAGAATTTATCTTTTAAGGAGAGTTTTCTGTAACTGCATAAACATGTCCAAATTTTCCGTAACAACTCCTCTCCCAGGTGCTGTTTTTGCTACTTAACCTACGGAGCGAGGTGTTGATTCTATGGACCAATGATATGCCTTTTTAGCGCAGCAATGTTATAGAAGGGCTGAATGAACTGTAAATAAAGCCTTCTGATCTTCCTTCTACCTTGGAGTCAAGCTCCTTTATTTCGTGTCCAACAGCGACATACCACTTCCTGGGGAGCCCATTCCAATGCTTGACAACCCTTTCAGTGAAGAAACAGAAATAGTTCCATAGCTCTGGAGGGTCCAAAAGTACCAATTTTAGCGATGTTAGGACAAACCGTTCACACTCTTCTGGCAAATTTGCAGTTCCTATGCTCTTTAATTCTCCCACCAAACTTGTATTCATGGCAGACTCTCTTCCCTTCACAGCACCCACTCTCCAGCCCAGTAATTTCAAAAGCCTCCTTTCTGTAGTCTTTAAAGAAAAGCAAGCAAAAGAACAGAAGGAAATAAAAACTTGTTTCAACACTGCAGCTTTCCTCCCCCAAAGCAGATGATCCTTGTCTCTGTGCTATTTACATTTGTGTATTAAAGTTTCTTGTCAATTCATCATTTCATTGAAAAATAGTCTGGTTCTGCCCTTTTCTTGAACTTTATGAGTAGTCCTTGCCCCTTTCCCACAGCTCAGCTGCAGTGTGAAGGGTTTGTTTGGGGTACACCTCTCAGGCCATGCCCTACCCCTGCTGCACTTCTGCCGCAGGCACAGTAGAGAACCAACAAGGAAACTAGGTAAAGTCCAGCTCACTTTTTCACTGTGGAAGCTTTGCAGGAGTCCTCGACGATACAGGAAGCAAGAGGTACTGAAGTCCAAGACAATACTGGCTGCAACTGTAACAAAGGCACAGAGCACTAGAGCACAAAAGAATTATTTTCCATGGGAAAGAAATAAAAATACTTCTGCAAAGTGGACACAAGCCAGAGGCTGTCTACTTCTACTCTTAGGCAGGTAAGTTGGTACCAATTGCTGAATTATGGAAGTGCTTTCAGAAGGCTTCTGGACTGGAAGTTCAGGTTTAGGTTGGTTTTCCTGGTTGAACTGATCAAAGCAGCCTGGATCACAGGTACTGGACATCATGGATGGTACTGTGGTTGAGATATTCACCAGTCACATACATTTAGATTAGCACCATTTCTCTCACCCTAAACTTCAAGCATGCAGTCTTCCTGAACTTTAAGACCAGTTACCCTGAGCTTGCAGTTCACCCTGCAGTAGGGTCCCTGCACAGAAAATTCTAAAACTGTTAAAATTCTTTTTAACAGTGGTTAAAATTGTGGTTCATGGCTCCTTTAGAGAAGAAATTGTGTGTCTAGAAAAGTTACAAAACATTTCTGAAGAGACACTGAAGTTCAACAGCCACAGTTAGTCACCTTGAACAAACAAGGGAATTGCCAATAATTTCCACTGCTCCCATCAGCTCAGCTCCACTGAAGAGGATGTATGAGTGGAAAGCCTACCAGGCAGGACTTGCAGCTCCTCTGTCGGCAGTCAAATGAACATGAAAGACAATTTCAGGAAATCCAGAACTTTTGCAGCAATGCTTTAGCGGTAACACAAGGGATCCTCTTCTTACAAAAATACCATTCCAGGGCTGCAAGGACAGACTTGGCAGGGGTGCTGCTCTGCTGCTTCTGAAGTTACAGGGGCAACAGCAGCTTGTTAGTCCTTATTTCCTCCCACAGCACACTCGACATTTGATGGCTGATGTTGGAGAGCGCAATTGGAGTTATTACAAAGCAGCCTACACACTCACTCCACCATCTGGGTGACCATTTCAAGGAGAAACCCATCCAAAATCATCTGCAGCAGCCTATGTAACACTGTACATTCCTATACATGTAGTTGTAGATGTAAAGTCTACATTCCTGTAGATCCAGTAAGTAATACATAAAGACAGGGAGAAAAGCAGCTATGACTATGAATTTATGATCACAGCCACAGGTCAATGTTCTAACAACAAGAAAATCTCCCACAAAAACAACTTAAAATGACTTTATTTTTTAAGTATATTAGCACAATATTTACAAAATCATTTCATGTTTCATAAATAAAAAGTTTCTTGGGTAAAGACTATAGATCTATAGATATTTAAAATGTCTATATATTTATATATACACACATATGTACACACACAAATGAAAGCATACAGTTATGAACAACTTTGGTTTAAATTACTGGTGGGAAAGGGCTGGATAGGTGTACCAATGACTTTTTAAACTCTTGTTTTTAAATTCCCACCTACAAGAAATCCAGCCCTTAATGCAACAGGATGGTGGGCTTCTCCCATTTCTGGGGCCAAGATTCTGCAGCCAACAGCCAGCCACTGAGTTCCTCATGTTTCGACAATTCCTAGGAACAGCTCGGCCTGATCCCATGGTGACACAGCAGGGCTCTGCTGCAGTTTGCTTTACAGAAATTAACATAAAGCTATTATGCATAACCGTTTTTATAAGGCAGAATACCTCAACGTAATTCCACTTGATTTGGTTCTTTATTCCTCTGCTGCTAAGACTTTCAACTTGCCAGAGGGAATAACTAGTTATAAACAGGGAGCACTGCACAGTACTAAATTAGAAAAAAATTTATACTGAATTGTAATGGAGAACCATCTCCCATTTTAGTTAGTTATCACTGAGATTACGGAAAACCTGCACCAAAAGATTCATACATGAGAGCTCAAACCTCATGTGAATACTCCCACTGGCAAAGGAGGACAGTAACTGTGAGCCCTACATGCTTCTCCCATATTTTATCCTGTGGGTGACCCTCTTCCCTGTGTCCCTGTGATCCCAGTGAGGGCTGGCCCATGGCTTGCTCTAAATGGCTCAATCCTGTAGCCTTGGCAAGAGGGACAATTATGACAGCACCTACTGTAAAATGAGACACCTCAATTTTGCTTTGTTGAATTCTTAATGCAACTTGGAGCTCCATGTGCAGAGACTCAAATCCCTGCAATCCCTGTGCAGGCACAACATGGATATGAACCTTGGTTTGTAACATTCAACACTGAGAAGTGCCAAATTACTCAGGATCTTTAAAAACAAGGATTTTATTACAACTATTTGGCAACAGCTTTCCAAACCAAGTTTGAAATTGTTAGAAGGAGAAAATCGTGTGTGCCTTTGAAATACAGTACCTTAATACAAACAGGAAACAGTGTCAAGATTTCTACAAAGCATACACAAAGTCCAAGAGCAGCCCACTGTATTGGAACAACTCTCAAAACAGCTGTAAAACATAGCAGAATCTCATGGAATGTGCAAGTCCTAGTAAACTGATTTTTAACTGTAACATTAGATATATACAGAAACTGAGCTTCTTCACTCCTCATCAGCTTCTCCTACTTTTTATTTTATGTATTTGTGATGTAATGGCAGCAACACAAACCTGGGCCAGAAATTATATAGCTTTTTTCCATTCAAGAAAACAAGGTTTTAAACTCTGTCAAAAATACACTAAATAGGACAACTCCTACTTTTATGAAGCATCCACAACTTTCGCAAATTCACTGAGTTAAGAAAGCCTGAAATTGCTTCCAGTTCAACACACTGCACAACATGAACACAAACAAGAACCACATTCAGCATTAAGATTACCAGCTCCTGTGCTCTGTAATTCCAGTGCTGAATTAGGCTCCAACAGCTCAGCAGTTTCTCATCAAAGGATACAGAGGAGGCACAGGGAGCCCTCTCACTGGACAAAAATATCAGCCACCAGAGCACACATGACTACTGTCCACAGAGAGGAATACTAATGTCTCATGGAATTAGAACTCTGTTAATAATTTCAGGAGAGCTGGGAGTAAACTTTGTACTTATGCAACTTTGTGTGTAACTTTTTATTTCTTTTTTTAATATAAAACTTTGCTGAATTTCAGAAAAGATGTACTTGTACAATCTCTACTTCCCGCTTGTATCATACACATAAACCATACTTTGTCCATGCACACAAATAAAGAAAACAATAGTCTAAATGGTATTGCAATCTCTGGGCTCAGCAGGCCCATTATCAAAGCAGTGATTAATGATAGTTTTTGAAAATAATACCACTAAGGATAACTGCAGGGAGACTCTGTACTGGGCAAATAAGTGCTTTTCTATTCTCATTCTCAACCATCCCATATACACCATAACAAAAGAAAATAAAGATCACATGTGGGCAAACACACATATTCCTTGCTACAGCTGCTGTGACTATAAAATTATGTCATTTATATCAAAACACTTTTGCCGCACATGCAGAACAACTAGATTCCTGAATTTCTTCTTGTTGAGTAGTGCATCTTCAAGGCCACGGTGTATCAACAATGGTGTACTTTTTATATATGCATCACATAGCTCTGCAGTTCTGGGAATTTAAAAAGAAAGAAAAAGAAATATTGTTTGGGAAGAACAGCAATGTTTTGACTTGCTGCAGCACACAGCTTACAGATTTATATTTTTCATTTCAAAAATGAAAGCACATTTAGGATTCAAATAGTGGTAAAAGGTGTTACTAACAGCAAGCGATGTTTCAGCCTCTCCACAAAAGAAAGGTGGACATTGTCTTGGAGCTTTCACTCGTGAATTTGAATAAGGTGAAGTGGCTCACAGGCTCAGCTATCTGACCCACCCTGTCCATATATTCCTATGCTAGTTTACTTTCACATGCTGTTTTGTAAGCTAGTCAGCTTCAGCATCTGATTCATCCCTGCTTCAGTCTGTGTGTGAATTTTCCAGGGAAGGTTAACATAGAAGCAGGTAGAGCTCAAAAGGTTACTGCCTCCAGAGTGTGGGTCAGAGCATTTGCCTCCCATCTGTAAAACCTTCTGTCACTGGTTAGGAGCCATCTTTCAGAGCAGAAAACGCAGACAGGCTTCCAGCTCTACCCTAAAATTAAATGGGTAATTGACAATTCCTTTGGAAGTTTTTGGAAGCTCCACCTCAGCACTAGAAGGTTGGTTTTCATAACCTAAATGAGACCAAAGAAAATACAGGCAACTTATTTAAAATTGGATCTCCAAGCAAAATTCTGCCTTGTTCCTCAGCAGGATGAGGTAACTTCAGAGAGCCCATCCTGATCTCCCTTCTGGTTTGGTCTGAATGCAATAGACTGACAAATCTCAACTCTGTCAAGAACAAGCAGCAGCCAGTTCTGGAGCAGGCCCTGCCTTCCACTCCATCCAGCTCAGATTACACTAACTGGTATACATTTATCAATGTGTTTATGAGACACCAATGCACTTGTCCTTTGTACTGCAGAAGGGCTTGTATTCCTATTGGTTTAGAAAATAATTATATGGGACATTTGGATGAACCAAATGTAGTAGTCATAAGGAACACAAACTGAACAGCACACAGTATTTGTAAGGAAGCCTGTTGTAAAAATTCATACACCTTTTTCCAATTAGAACTAACTAGTACCTAATTTATTTGCTCATTGTCAATCCATGCCTCCTAGAAATGGCATGGTATAAAAGTATTTCAAGTGAGCTAACAGATTTGGAGTGACCTTACTCTTTATCTCAAGTAGCAAAATGTTGTAATTGAATGCAGGAGTACTAGGCTAAGGGTCTGGTGATACCTCATGACAAGCTTGCTCAGTATTCACTGAGAAACATAAGGACCAATAGCATCAACTAATGCCTTTTTATCCTTTTTATTCCCATGAAAAGTACAGCTGCTGAATAGAAAAGACTCAATAATACTGTTTTCATTTTCAAACCTTATCATCTAGCCTAAAATTTAAGCTCTTCAATGAGAGCAATCTAAAAAATGATAAACTGAGTGAAATCTGATGGGAATACATCTAACAAAAGCCACAGAATTCAAGCAACACCTAGAGAGGGGGAGAGGAAGTTAATTTTAAACCACCTTCCTGTGAATTTCCATTGGAGATCACCAATTAAATGCAGAGAGAAAGCTTAGTTATGTCAACAATAAAACAAAAATATAAAACACTTCAAAAACACCAACCCACCACCAAGGAAACACTCCATGCACCTTAAATACTACATGACCATAAAGGAAACATAAAGCTATTTGACCTTCCACATTTGATCAGAAACATACTATTGCACAGTTCTCTCACTGACTCATCCTCTTCACTGTTTAGGAATACACATTCTTCCTTTGTGTTTTTGATACAGGATACTTTTCAATTAAATATAATTTGAATAAGAACAGCATATGCCATGAAACCTGTCCTCCAAGTTTCACTGAATTAGCAGTGGGTAACTCTAAACATCAAAACCCTCAAATGCTTAGCCATTGAAACAAATATCTGTTAGACTTACCATCATTCTAACATCACTCCTTTTGCATCTTTAAAAGTCAAAAAAATGGATTAGTAATGAGCAAAACAAATACATGCTTCACACCATTTAGTAATATTCAGGTTAATTCTAAAATTCAGGTTAATTCTAGAAGTCAGGTTAGAACTTACTACTACTCAGCATGCTGATTAGTAAACATAATAGTGAAAAAAAAATCAAAGTCATCCCTTTTTCACTGTAAATTTCCCTCACCTTAAGTGCTATCAGAGTTTCCCAACCCAAAGAAATATGAAAAGAACAGAGTGGCAAGGACAGATTTTGCTGTGATCATTAAGTATTTCACCTAAATAAATCTTTATGAAGAATTAACATCAATTTTCAATACCAGTCCCTCTTCCTCCCTTAAAAGCTGGACATTTTGCAAAGCAAAAAGGGTGGACATAATATCATGAGATAATATATCTGTCCTAAAACAGTCCAACAGTGCCTCTGGCTAGCAAGCACAGTGGCATAAAACAGGGAATCTGGAGCTGCAGGCAACATTTCATCAATAAATCAAACTCTTACTGACTCACAGAGCCACAAAGTTGCCACACTTATTGGCCATCTTAATGCTGTGGTATTGGGAATTAGAATCATCTTTATCCATAATTAATCCCTCAATGAGAAGATAAACCTTGAATATCACCTACCATTTAGTGGTTCTTCTACAGCTTTCTGCAAAACATTTAAAAATATATATATGTATAAAAAGCCTTCATGTTTACTTCTGACTGGCCACAGTTAAATTACTCTAATTGACATATACAGTAAGTAGTGATTCTACAAAAATGAAGAAAGCTTAATGTTAATCCAATTAATGACTAAAGGTCTGAAAAAAAAATTTATATCAGTCAATAGCTGCACTCTTCAGGTTGTTTTCCCTTACTGTGATGTTTACCCAGATGAAATACCCCTAGGTGGCAGCGGAAGCCATGCAGATACTACTTTTAAGCTCTAAAACCTAACTGATTATTTGTGTCATTTGATCAATGGTTAGTAACAAAGCAGCAGGACTAAAAAAGAGAAGAAAATTAGTAGCCAAGCAAATCAAGTGGAATCTCCTCAGAAAGAAATACATGACAGTTTTGCATTTAGTCTGGTAGACAATATCAGAAACAACACATGCAACCTACAGAAATGCTAAAAAAAAAATAATCAGTACTTGGTTAAGATGGCAGATTTCAAAATACACACCTTTTTGCCCTGTGACTCAAGAAAATCTCATCAATCATTTTTTAAGTGTGCCCCAGTGTCAAAATTTTGCCCTTCACCAATATTAAGTTTTCCATGGTCTTTAGATGACACAGAATCAAAGTGTATTCTTCAAATTACTTCACACCTATTTATTGCCTAAGGCCCAGTAATATAGGCTGAACAGCCCTTGATCGAAGTAAGCAGCATATTAACACACTCCAATTTCCACCAGGTCTTTCCCTAGCAGCCACTGATGCCTTGGGAAGGCTGACCTGGAACAGAGACTGGACAGCGCTAGAAAATAAAGTATATATTTATTAAAAGGCCTTTAAGGGTACATCTTGGGCAGTACAAGAGCCTGACCAGGGCCACACCCAAGGCAGACTTAGAATGGATGACTGGTCACAAAATGGACGACTGGTCATGAGGTCTCACACATATCACACTTTGATAGGTTTTGGCCAATTTGCACATTGGGCTTGAATTGTCCAATTACAGCTTCAGGTTGTGAAGCCTCATCCTTCTTGTTCTCTTTTTTCAGTCCATTGTTGTTTATGCTTTTGGGCCTGAAAGTTGTATTCGTTGTCCTTGGTCTTCAACAGGAAAAGGATTTGTTTTGTCTGCCTGCTCTGTGAAGAGAACTGACTAACACTTAATATGAGGCTCAGAGCTACACACCTAGGCAGCACAGAATCTGAAAATCACTGAAGTTAAAACTTAAGGCATCACCGTAACACATAGACACAAATTATATCACTTGAATTCTTCTGTATCTAACCCTCAGTTATCTGCAGCTGCAAAGAATGTATTTGTTGTACTTGCTGAAGTTTCCAATGACCTCTAAGTTTTTAAAACTTCTTTTGATTTAATTCCTGTCCCCAGTTCAGAGAGTAATATGATGTTCATTCCTGTGTTGCTGTGGCTATTCATTTTCTCAATTCCCTGCTGCCATGGAAGACCACCTTGTAAAGAAAGCAGCTAATAAAAAGGGCAGAGTTCTTATCAAAGAATGCTATTTTGCATGCTGGTTCTAGTTCAAAGTTTATTTACAACCAAAACTAAGTTAAGGGAAAAAACCCCACCCTCCTCTTGCCCTGTTTACTTCCATTCTACAAGTAAGCACAAGGACGTCAGATAAAGTCAAGATTTCATTTTGAATTAAGCACCTCTTCACTTCTCAGCTCATTTTTGTAACATAATTATCTCTTAACCTCTTTTCCTTTTTTTTTTTTTAAACTCTGTGCACTTATATTCCTTCCATAAAGGAAAACTACTCCATACAATGTAAATGGATGAGCAAAAGCAAAGGAAAGGAAAAAAACTCTAAAAATATCTTGTCCTAACTGCAGTCAGCTCTCACTATTAGAAACCATCTTCCTTCAACAGCTGGGTCTCAGGCTCTAGACTGGAGACCTGAAAATGTGTCTCAAATGATGGCTGGCATCCAAGAGGTGGGATGAGTTAGTAGTTGTCAGATCCCCCTGTACAAGGAAATTTCACTGGTATTCTACAGTTGTGCCTCTTTCCTTGCTCCTGGAAAACACCAGAAACCACTTCTGGAAATCAGGCAGTTCACATTCGTGGATCACTCGAAAGCACTGTGTAAGTCTGTAAAAATTATTGGTTTGGAAATTGTTATTCTACAATTCAAAACTACCAACTGAAAAACCTTCTTTAAAAAAACCAAGGTATTTTTCAATTTGTTCTGTGTCACCTAAAGACAGGCACTTTTTTTTCAGAAGGTTTCATCAAATTAGGGGGCGTTATAGGAAAATCAGAAAAATGGTCAAGGCTATGCCATCTGTATAGCCAGGAACTGAAGAGAATACCAAAGAGTTTTGGTGTACAAGACCATAGGAAAAATCCTTTTAAGTCTTTCTTACAGGCCACATGGAGGTTTTGACTCGCGTTAATGAAAAAGCTTTTTAATAAGGTGAGCAAAATGTCTTTTAAATATTCAGGTGGACGAGGGCATTGTAAAAGAATGCCGAACTTCCACCACTTTCCAGTGACAGCAATGGAAACTCCATTTGGGCACAACAGTGGGTGTAGCCCTATGTCAGGGTGGCAATTACAGGACTACAGACACACTCAATAGGGACAATGGAGACCACCAACTCACTCAACATTAGACATCTGTTACACAGCCAGAACTGTTGCTTGCTACCAACCTGGTCTGAATTCGAACTAGTGAAGAAAGGTTCAGTATCTCACTACAATCCCCTGAGCCATCTAGTCACCCCAAATTTATTAATTTTAAGCTTACCCCCGGACGAGGATGATCTTTCATTCTGGAACCTAAAATAATTACAAAAAAGCGACCAAGCAGATGAATAAATGTCACAATCAACCAAATAAAACATACAACCATAGAATTGTTAAGGTTGGAGAAGACCTCCCAGAACATCAAGCCCAAGCAACCAGCAAGCCCAACACAAGCAGCATCACCACCTTCACCACTAAATCATGTCCCCAAGGGCCACATCTAAAAATCACTTCCAGTGACCGTGATTTCACCATGTCCTGGACAGCTTGTTTCAATGCTTGACCACCCTTTCAGAGAAGAAGTTTTTACTAATATCCAATCTAAGCCTCCCCCAGCACAACTTGAGGCCTTTTCCTTTCATCTTGTTACCTTGGGAAAGGTATTGTCTACTGATAAAATTTGCAACGAAGTTGTAACACACATAATTGAAGCTTCCCCTATCCAAAGGTACTTAATTCTATGATATGGAAATTCTTAGAACCTCTAAGCATTCTTCTGTTTAGGAATCAAACAATCTTATCACATACAGTGTGTGAATTGCCTCACTCATGCACTCAGCTCCAAAGGTGAATTAGGCTACTCACTATTCTTATACTGTGCTTATTTTGGCATGCTAGAATCTACCCCAACGGTCACATTTGACTTCTTCAGCCAGCACAATCAAACCAGAAATGCAACATTTATATAGACCATGAGCACACAGCATTCAAGTCAACACTACACATGTATATACAAATAAACCAAAGTAAAAAAAATATAAATTTATTGTTGTTATTAAAAGGCTTGGTTCATGTCTGCCATATTTTTGACTCTCTTTATTTATCTTGGATATCAAATATTAGGCGTTCTGCCTTAATTTCTTCTCTACTGGAAATTCTCTCTGTCTTAGGGTCTATTATTTCTGGCCCTAATGGTTTGCACACATTAAACCTGGGAGACTGCATGGTTCAGTGCAGACTTGTGACTGCACTCACTGTAAACACTTCAGCAGCTTGAGTCTGGAAGCAACATACCCTCAGTTGCACAGTTCTGTGTCCACAGAAGGTGGACAACAACAAAGTGTCTGAAGAGCCTTCGTGCACAGCTTGAAATAAATGTCACTCGGACCCAAGCTCCAAAGTCCATTCAATGTGATGCTGTGGTGTGCCAGCATTCCAATCATGCAGCATTGCTGGGTTTTGTTTATTTAGCACATCTTTAAATCTCTCATCTTTTTGATATCTGATGAATAGATCAATTTCTGAAACAATGCCTCACTATTCTTCTCTCCTGGGTTTTAAAATTAAGCAGGAGGAAAACCAGGGTTCACTAAAATGAAAGGGTGCATTCAAATTACTCTTATTTTAACCTACCTCTAACCAGTGCAAATCAGCAGGCAGACTTTTGCTTCTTTAAATCCATGTTTTGATAAGCTTTTGTCACCACCATCCCACAACCCACTTTACAGAATCCTTGACACCCTTTTGCCTTCTTCATTCTAAGATTCAGCTGACCAACTGTGTAAATGCAGAACTTGAACAGTAATATTGTTCCTACAACTGAAACACACTTATTTAAGAAACCTGGCTATGTTGATCTCAAAACAGTTTATGATGATAAACTGTGGGTTTCTTAACTCAAGATTCCCCACATGCTCTATGAAACAAAACCAACACATATAGACAATTTTTCACTAATTTTAGAACTATGTAACTGTGAAATCACACCTTGTGCTCAAATAAACTATGTCTACCTGAAAGGAAAATAATTCAGAATATTAGGCGCTACTTACCCATAATAAACACATAAGCCAGACTAAGCAAACTTGCAATAGCCATAATGGCTAAGCCAGCAATCAGAACAGACCCATGTAATGGAGGACAGGCTGGGAAAAACACAATAAAAGAACTGTATCAACTGACAAAAAAGCACAAACTCTGATTTTCATATATAACTGCTTAGTAAAAGAAATAAACCTGATAAAGGTTAATTTCATTTTCAAAGCTATCCCAGAAACTCCTCTTGCATCTTTCTTTTTTTTTTGTATATATCCTTTAGTGATACAAAGGCATTTACTGATTTATCCTGCTCAGCTGAACTATTCTACTACTTTAGGTACTCTGTCATTCACTGCAACTGATAGCACTGTTTCATTAACTGTATTTTAAGTTTAAACTTACATCCTCAAACCCAACTGTTTTGGACTATAATTGTATTAGATGACAGAATACAATACTGTTATTTTTATTACAACTATGTGTCAGCTCAACCCAGGGTGAGTTTTGGTTTCTTCTGACAGGTCAGGATCGCTGAGCTGAACTCCCAGAGATCAAGGTAACACTACCATGTGTGACCTGGGAGAAGAACACCCTAAAAAACTAGGGACACTTTCTCTTTACAAGCATTATAAAAATATCCTCCAAAAATCCTTGTATTAATGCTCAACCAGAAATCTCTCATCAGTTTATTTTACTATTATAACTTAGAGAACTTACAAATATTTCTGTAAATACTAAACAATAAGCATAAAATTCAAATCACAACTCCACTGAAAGGGCTATCATTTCACCCAGATTAGACAAATCTTTTAAAACCCCTTCAAGGAGAAATAGGTCTTAAATTCTCAACCAAATCGATGACTAAAATGAAGAGTATCTGTACAAAACAATAAATCAGGAGCATGAAGTGCCTACAAGGAACTTGTATTCTCCTACTAAATATACTGCCAAGGACAACTAGTCCTGAATTGACCCTTTTCTCTGCTGTGGGATTCTCTGGTGGCACAGGGGAAGGCAGGGAGGGGACAGAGGGAGGCCAGGGGCAGGGATAAGGGACATCACCATGTGCGGCAGTTAGCTGGTGCTCCTTTTTCACAGTGAGTTTTTCAGTGATGAAACAGTGTCAGCCACAACCACATTTACAACAGCCTAAGAACACTTCGAAATTTACTGTTTCTACATTTACCTTCTTAATGTGTTTTAATGGTATTCATTGAAATATTCATAGGCTCAGTTGCATACAGATGGAGATTAGAAAGGAATTTGATTTAATCACTGAACATGAGAAAATTATTATTATTTAATTTCTAAATGCCCTAGGCCTCAGTAAGAATGACAATAATAGTCACCCAAAACTAACATGCAAAATTAAAACAATTAAGTTGTTTTTTTAAGCAGCTGCTCACAAAATGCAGTCATGAAACTCATGATTGTAATACTTCCCTTAGGCTATTCTTCTTTCACCAGATTAAAAAAATTAGCACAGTAGTTCTAAACTACATCTACAGAGCTTACAAGCTAACATTCCATGTAGTGAAGCCATTTTCACAAAGTTTTAGTGTTAGAAATAAACATCAGGTGTAGACAAGAGTAAAAAGCACACCTTCACAGGCTTAACTGCTTACCTGGGACACACAGTGCAAAACCAACCACGGCGATTATAAACCCAAGAAGTTTCAAACCTATCAGAGCCAATGTTGCCTGCAGTAGACTGTCAAAAACTGGAGAAAAAAAGAAACAAAATTATAAAATTTAACTACAAAGACATAAAAGACAGATAATTGCATAAGCTAGAAATCAGAATCTCCTAAATTCTAAGCTCAGCCAGTCAGCGCAATAACACACAAGTCACTGCACGTCAAGGCTCCTGTATGTATATACACACATAAAATTACATATATATAAAAATAACATTACAAACAAACCACAAGCAGAAAAACTCAGATGTGCTACCCTAAATCTCACTCTTCAAGCAGGTAACTCCTTCTGTGAAGCAACTCAGCCCAACAAACACAGGCTAAACATTTTGTTTCAAGATACTATAAATGTGATGAGCCCAGGTTGCTATCACAGCACCTGTTTATAAAAATGAGAGTATTTTGTAGATTATGGGAGGAGCTCAGGTTTTTTCCATCCATATGTTAGTGAGTAAAGAAATACTCACCAATTCCAAACATGACATACTGAAGTGGAACCAAAATCACAGCAGGGATTACAATTAGGCCAAGACCAGCCTGATTCTGTACAGTATAGCCATCTGCAAACATTTATGTGGGAATCAGTAAAATCAAAACTGTTAACTGGATTAAAGCACAAAGCAACAAACACAAATCATTGGCATCACCAAATTTCTTGGGTTCAGAAAGAAATCCCACTGAAGGACTGGAAGTCATTCTCCAGTGCCTAATATTCACCCAAGGCAGTAGGATAGAAAATATACATTTGGAATCTGTGTCTTCCTATGATCACTTGAGGCCCTGACAACTCCAATGCTGTTTTCTGCTGCAGTCTGTATATTTTTTTTAATTTAAAAATTAGCAGATGACAATTAATAGCTGGTACTAACTTCCATACTACAGAATGGAAGAGATTCTTTTCCGCTCCTATTCCCTTAAATTAAGAGTGCAATTTTAATCACTTACCTTGAATAAAAAGAGCAGCACCTACACCAGCTACAATTGCAAAGATGACAAGTGCTACAATAATGCACACTTTCCTCTGAGATTCAATTTCATATTTTAATCCTTAAAGAAACAGAAAGGGAACAATCAGACATGCAGATTCTCTCACTAAAATACACAGATTTATGATTCGGACTGTTCCTAAATAAAGAAACTCAAACTCCTAAAAATTAAAACTATATATAAAACTTAATTTGTTTTCATTGTTTGATATGGTTAATAAGGGTTACTCAGAAAAATGACACCTGGCATCAGTGCTCTAGTCAAACTCTTACTTTCTCCTTCCATATAATTCAGCTGATATGTTATCAGAATAACTTTGGGACATGGTACAGCTTAATTCAGGCAGATGCACTGCTGACATTTAAATGTTAGAATGAACTTGTTACTCAGGTGAATGTCAGAGAGGGATTTAGAAATTCCAGGTTTCATTCTCTTCCTCATGACGCTGTGTGAGCTCAGACACACCACATCACCTCTGTCCCCAAAGGAACTTAAATCCTAAGAGTCAATCCTGTAAAGGAAAGTCCCAAAAAAACCCGCCACAAACAAACAAACACAACACCCCCTACTTCTCTTGCACAAAACCAAGAAAACATACATTCCCAAATATTACACAGAAATATCATGCCCAATTTAACAACCTATTTAAAGGTATAAAGTATCACTGGTGGATACCCAGTTTATCTAAGACGGTACAAATTAAAGGAAAAAAACGCATCAGCAAAAAAATCCCAACAAACAGTAAGTACATCCATATTTATTAAGTTAGAGATAGAACACCTCATTTCCCCACACAGACCAAGACTTTCCATTGCCTAGATGCAAAAACATCCAAGCACACTAAAATTACTCTTATAAAATGGCAGTGCTTCTCCATGAAATTATTACTTTCCTAAAAATGCTGAAGTTCTGCTATGAATGCAGGGCAATTCAAGTCCTGAATAGATCAGAAGTTCCTATGCCATTATAAAATGTGAAAATCAGAGAGAAAATAATTTTTAAAAGTATGTCGCAGTTTTCAACCTTGGACCACAGACGGACCTTTGAAGAGTCACATAACACTCCCAGATTCATGAAAAGTAATAAAAGAAGTTATATATAGATGGCTGAATACATATGTGATAAGTACAAATCACCCTGAGCGCAATTACTTTCCATTTCTTGTGGACTTGACTCTTAGCTGAAATGTTTCTTTTTTATTTATTTTTTAGAAGTGTACAAATTGAAAAAGGCTGAAAAACCCGGAAGACTGAGGTAACAAATTGCACCATCTGAAAGACCAGGACATAAAGCACACTCTATATTGCACCGATATTGAACAGTGTATAAAGAACATCTAAGGATGTCTTACCCTGGTGTATTAATGTATTGCCTCTAAAAACATTTAACAAAATCACCAGTGTCAAATTATACTAAGCCAAAGTGCTTAACTAAGTGCAAAAAGACTAATGAAAAGTTTTACATTAAGAAGAGAGTACACCATCTTTCTCTCATATTGATTTTATGGCCATATAATGAAACATTTTTGAATTATTCAATAATGTCATGGTGAATCACCAGTGAAGAAAAGCTTCACACACACCATGTCTCTGTGTATTATCTGGATCAATTCCCACAGATCTTTTAGATGTTAGCAACACCTTTCATTTTACATGGATTCTTTATGCATGAAAGTGATTTCAGGACAAATCAGTAACTGCAAAGAATTAAAGAGAAACTACTTACCAATAACACTTAACTGAGCTGCACACAAAATAACAAGTAAGCACACCAATGATATCATGACAGCCCTTTCCACTAGAAGGAACCATGATCCTAGAGAAAAAACAAAGAAAAAGAGTAGGACGAGAACAAAAACTGAGGCTATTTGCTTTATATTTATCATTCCTCTTAGGCTATGCCCTAGATTGCCCAACACTATATGTAAATTAGAATTATAATAGGCTAAGAAACCTAGGTCCTCTACCTATGTGTTTTTCTCCCTGCTCTTTTGTGTGATAACCTACTTTTTCAGTACTTCCAGTTATCCCAGTATTTTCCAAACTGGAAGTCTTAACTTCCACTGGAGCAGAGAATATGCTGGTGCTAATTTTTGGTACTAAAAGCTACTGAATTTGTGGAACTACAAAAATCTGTATAAATCAGAAAAACAGTATTTAGGCTAAGCAGAGAAGACATGATAAGTCCAGTCTGATGCCTCCTCAGCCATTCTATTCTACTCTCAATGGCAGTAACCCCAGAAGAAATCCAGCTGCGTGGTGAGGAATACAGGAGCTAGCCTAAGTGAGAGGGAAACATTGCCTTGTTAATTTTAGGTCTTCCCAACATCATCCATCTAGACGTTTTTTCCCCTGCATTTCGGATGCCTTAGGCTGCTCAGTCAGTCATGCTTTAAGACCCTGTAAGCCACCTTCCAACATAAAATTCTGAAAATATCTCCACTGAACTAGAAAATGCAGTTAATTCTTGCATCTCTGCTCATATATTCATTTAGGCTCACTCAGTGGAATCCAAAGTCTCCATTTCTTACATTACACTTGCCACCAATCCTCTGCCTGCACATTTGCTGCCAAAGAAATTTCTAATCTTCATTAAGATGCGTATTTGCTGCATTATTCTCCATACGTAAAAGTTGTATCTGTTGGTCCAGAAACATGTAATAAAGCAGCAATACCTCACAATTTTCAATGCCAATCAAGTACCCTGAGGACAGGTTTTAAGTTCACAGATTTCCCTCTTTCCCTTCCCTCCCCTCCTCCCACAAGAGGTCACAGAAGTAGATATAGTGCATACAACAGAAATACAAGGCAAACACTAAGCTGAAGGCAAGAAAATGGAGAAATAATTGCTAACTTCTAACTCACCAAAACAAGGGTAATTTATTGAATTGTTTAAAGCAACACTTTTTGCTTCATTCGCAATATTGAAAAAGCAAGTAATATTGAACAGCAACTTCAATGCACAGTGGCCACTCCCTAGATAAGCCAAATCCCAGCGATGCTGTTCAATGCAACTGAAAATAATTAAAGAAAGTAACTGCAAGCAGAGACTCTGAGAACCACCTCACTTCCTCTGTAGCATTTCCAGCTGACACTATCCTACATCACAAAAAGAAAGCAGCCAAGAAGGCTGGTATCTGCTCGGGCTTCAGCGCGCAGCACAGAGCCACATGTGGTCTGGTCCTGGAGTCTGAAAGAGCTTCCTGTACTGAAGTGCTTGCAATACTGCAGATACATGCAAGATACAAGGAAGAGGAACTGCTGAATGCATTTTCCTGGAAATATAGTTCCTTTACTCTGGTGCTTCATAGTAATCAATTAAACTCCTGGCATAAAGCAGTGTTTTGAGAGCCATTATAGGGCAGCCAGTTCCAAGCTAAGAAGAGAGACTTCCAGACTTGGGGGAGAGAAGAGTGAAGAGAAGAGGTAAAAGCGAAAGGAAACAGAGGAAAAAGACAAGGAAGAAAAGATGCAATGAGAAAGAGGAGGAAAGAAGAGAAGACATAAAGCAGCAGGAAAAGAGATGATGAAGAGAGGAAAAAGAAAATGGAGAAACTTCACAGTCACTCTCCTAATCAGGAAAGAGTGTGCACAAAAATGAGGGCACTTGCAGAGAAATCTTGTTCACACTGCTACCCACTGCCTAGGTGAATCCCAGAATTCTCCAAAGAGAGGTGGAGGATGGCTGGCTTTTTTGTATGACTGTCTTTGGAAAAGCATCAATTGGACCATGCCAATAGTGACAGCATGAGTTCATTGCTCAGAAATGACAGAGTGAAGACTGGCACAGGATTTCCATTATCCACTAACCCTTTTCAAAGCTCATTTCCTACACTTTCTTCTATTAGCTTATTGTCTCAAGAGTTTCTCTAGAACACTGAGGAGGAGTAAGTAACAAAAAGTTGTGCAGAAGAACTGAGAGAGCAAGCAACTGTGTTTCCTTCAACTACCTAAGTTTAACATTTTCTAGCATACACTCTCAAACCTAATGCAACCCCAAAACTATGAATTTTTCACCAACCACATTGTTCCTCTGGTGTTTCATCGCCACAATTGACAACTAGAAAATGAAATTAGAAAAATTATATCAGTTTCCTGCTCTGTTGTCTTTATACCAATTTCATAATTACAAACACAGAGAAAATAAAATTTGCAAATGGGACATGATTCTCCTACATTCTGAAGCCTTGCTTCCTCTTCTGGAACATAACACTGAATTGAATAAACAGTCAAAAAAGACTGAGTAACCCGTAAAGAAAATGAAAGAAATGGGAAACCTCCTGTTTTTGCAGTACTCTAAGAAATGAATGATTTTCGAGCATCTTCACTTTCAGTGGCTGTGCCCTTCTCAATTTCAGGATCATGTTTACTTTGCAGGGTATACGGTTAACTCAACAACTAGACCCAACTGAGACTTACACAAATGTCTAAAGCAGGACACAAGTAATATCTGTTTGAGCTTCACAAATATTTTATTGTGAAATGCAAAAACTAATAGCAAAACCAAACAAAATTCTTGAGTGCATAGGTAAGGCTCCATGTGCTACACAATGCAAAACATTCAGCACTTCTGAGCAGCTCTCCAGAGGCAAGTCTCCCATGCAAAACAGATGAACAGGACACACCTATGTCCAATGAAATTGTCACATCTGCATAGCACCGGACAGATAACACATGTACAGCAGAACCCATTATCCAACAGCTGAGGTGCTGGAGAACATGGGCTGGGACTGAAAAGATAAAGTAAAACAGCTCTCTAGATGAGAAATTCATTTAGTGAATCTCACTCATTCTAACATCACTTTAAACACCATCTTTCAAAGATGGTATTTAATGCTAGAAAACCACAAGTTGCCATCTACCAGCAGCATTTTCAACCTCGCTAGAAAACTGCCTACCTTCACACTGAGTTTTAGAGCTCTTAAAACAGAATTTCTATTAGTTCTACCTGTAGCTTTCCAGCAGAGTTAAAGGTTGCAAAAAGCAATTCTTCCAAGAAAAGATCTTTGTAGCCACTGTGATGGATGTATACGTTTCAGTACTATGAAGATGATCAGAAATATGTCACACAGTAACATGAGACTGCTGAATACATCAGCACCTATAGAATCAAAAATACGTGGGAAAGCATAGATTTTCCTGTGTGGGACCTAAATCACGCTCAGACATTACAGAATGAAAAAATGTGTTCAGTTCTGTCCCATGGAAGCACTCTCCTCTAACTTAAACCAAAATAAACTACATCAGCTTACAAGTTAGAAGGTCTGGGTACTACGTTTTTTGTATTTCATTTCAAAGGAATACCTTGCCATGTTCATTATTTTTCTCTTTCCCTAAAGATTTTGCTTGCTTTCCCTCCCAAGAGGTTCTGAAACAATAGCAGGCAACTCACCTGAGCTCTTTTTAAGTTCCATTTTTACTTCTCCTTCTCTGTTTGATTCTGTTACTTCACAGCTGTAATTTCCAACAGTTGCTTGTGCACTGTTGAGCACCAGTGAGGCCACACCCTTGATTAAATCCACCTGGGATAAAAATCTTGCAGACGAAAATGAGGGATCAATATTATACTTCTTGGTTTCTCCACGGTAAGAAAAAATTGTATCTCCTTGCTTCTTCCATGTAACAAACATGACATTTTCATTGTTCTGCTCTAGATTAGTCACGTAACAAGGTAAAACTACGGTTTCATTACAGTCATTTTTTTCTATTATACCTGTCCCAACAAGTGTCAACTGGGCAGAACCTATAAAGAAAAATGAAAATTGGCACATTCAGAATTATTTCTTAATATTCGAGAACAAAGAAGAAATAATTACAACAAGCAAATTGGGAAAACAAAACAAACTCTCCTGCGAAACCACAAAAAGAGAATAATGCTTTAAGAAATCAACAGAAGATAAAAAAAGACATTACTGTCATTCTACTTACTCCTCTACACAAACTCAGCCATGCTCACATTCATGTTATGTATAGATACCATAATCTATCATACATTAAAAAAGAAAAAATAGGTTGCCATTTATTTACTTGGACACTTCTCCTATTTCACATGTGGAAATCCTACCTGGTTTCTGCAATGCATACAGACAACATAAACCACAGGCTGTCCCACTGATCTTCCGTTTTTTGCTGCTGATCACACAAGTATCTAGAAACTGAGGTCCAGGCATCAGCTCTACACAAGCTTCCTTTCCAGTTCATTAAGGACACAAGGAAGAAAGTCTCACTATTACACATCTGAGAGAAGGCAGGCAGGGCAGCTTAGCCAAGAAAACTTTGTCACTTGTTCCTTCTTATCTCAGAAGGTGGAGCCAAATGCCCATAGGTTTGGATCATTTCTTGCAAATTCTCTCTCTTTTCCTTTCCAGTGGAGAAGGTGCACATACACTAGTGTATATTGAATAAGATTACTACGTAGTATTTGACTGCATACACAACAGAACTGAAAATGAAGAATTTGTAAAAATGACCAACCCGTATTAGAAATCACTGTGACTAATGTCTCTAACAATCACATTCAATGCAGATAAGGAAAAATAAAGACCTCACAGGATTATGTTACACTGCTGGCTTTTCCCACCTCCCACACTGCACCACAGTACTACTGACTGACCACTGTTTCAAGAAAGACCTAAATCTGATGCCAAGATTTTATCAGTAGTGAAGATCCATTCATCAGTTCTCAAGAATATTAAAAATTGGAACAGCAGTACATAAATTACATCAGGAACCAGGAAAAAAGGTTAATTAAACTAGCTTGGCTGTAAGCTATGAAGGCTTTGAATATTTTATTTTCTCTATTTTTCCTTGTTTGTATGAAATCATAACTAAGTTTAATAGGTTTCTTCATAGTAATTGCTCCCCAAAGTCCCAGAGACATTAATAATTCAAAATGC
Organism: Hylia prasina; assembly: GCA_013397195.1. Lineage (NCBI taxonomy): Eukaryota > Metazoa > Chordata > Aves > Passeriformes > Sylviidae > Hylia > Hylia prasina. The sequence goes on from VYXD01013524.1 coordinate 60,506, forward strand.
TTTACTACATCCATCTGATAAAACCAAATATGGGGAGGATATGACAATCCCCTAATACTGTAAGCACTGAGACTTACAAACTGGAATAGCTCCAGGGACTTCAGGCGAACTACTGATACTCACATGTATAAAATCAACTCATAACGATGATATGTATTTAATGACTAAATTTAATTAGGGCAAGGGGAGAAAGGGGAAAAAAAAAAGTTATGCCACTATTTGCAGTAGCTCTTTATTTTTTTTCCCCATCAAATCAAGAGTCTCAGATGACATTTAAAAAACACTCCTCTTTTAACTATTGCTTTACTATTCTAACACTGTTTCCTGGATTACTACTGAATATCAAAAGCTTAAAATAAACTGTCTCTGTATATATTACGCATGACAGCATTTCACAATGAAGGAAGTATTCTCTAGTTTACTCATTGTGTTGTACTTTTTAACTAATAAAAGCAACAAAAGCAGAACAAAGGGAAACCATACACAAATCTCAAGCTATGCCCTAATAAAGAACAAATGTACACAATTAAAATCTTCAATAGTTCTTTGTGAAACAAATTTCACACCCGTTTCACACTGAACCATAATAACTGTTGAGATTTTTTTTCTTTTTCAGAGCCAGCACATTTACACTTTTGCGGGCTCTGTCCTCTGTGATTCAGCTGCTTTCACGGAAGAGGTCGTGTGGCTGCTCCCCACTAAAGGGAGCCCGACAGCTTCCTGCAAGATGGTACTTCCACTACCAACTTCCCGATAATTCTGGTGGTGAGAGGAAGCCAAGAGAACCCTCTCCCAATAGTTACCAAATCCTGCAGGCAATGGATTACTGGGTGGGCTGTTAGCCTCCAACTTTCTGGTAGGTTATAGTCTCAGAGGGGTCACGAAGGTGACACTTCTAGAGCCTTACACTAAGCAGCGTGGGGGCTTCTGAAGAACTTGCAGTTGTGAAACGGCCACAGAAAGGTTGCTGCACATGCAGTGCAAATTCAAAATTGCCGCACACAGCTGACAAAACTGGTTACGTTTGGTCCCTGCATCTGATGGGAGCCGGCCCTCCTCACCTTCTCATACAAACCACGCTGGGGCACTTGACATTTAAGCCAGCCTACAGCTAACCCCGGAATCCAGACTGGAATTTCAAGATGAGGTTTAAATACGCAAGTTTCTTCGATGTGCTGCTTACTGACAGAACAACACTACAGAACCTGCACCTCAGTGAAATCTTGTTAACCCTGTCCCCCCAACGAGCTTCTTCTCAAGGCAGAGAAAATAAGATTTTAAGATTGTGCGAAGTCAACTGCACTTCGATGGCACACAAACCTAATATTAAATATCAAGAAACGCTGTCAACCCTAGACCTTGTGCAGCAGAGGACCAGTGTGTCTGTTTCAGGCAAGCAACACGGAGCTGAGCTGCCCTAATGCCCAGGGAGGTGAGGATCAAAGCTCTGGGCACGCTGCCTCTCCTCTCCTCTCCCCTCCAATTTCTGCGGGGAGCAGCCCACCGCCGGCCCCGGGGACGGTGCGGGGAGCGGTGGGGGCTGGATGACAGCGTGTGTTGCGCGTGTGTGTTCAAGTGTGTGTCCCCGCTCCTTCCCATAGGATGGCGACCTATCGCTACGCACCCGCGGTCCCACACGCGCCGGCTGCCCGCAGTAACAGCCGGCAGTTCCGGGCAGGAGCGCCGCGAGTCTCCCCGCCAAGCGGCGGGACGGGAG